>AYEL01057627.1:0-10202 GCA_000484575.1 Olivierus martensii
TATTTAATATAATTATATTTTTAGATTTAGTTTTGATGATTTATTCATTAAAATTTAAGCAAACAGAACAAATTTTAATTATAATTATTATTACATTCAATGTATTTAAAAACTTAATCAATGCAATGATCTGTGAGCAGTTTTACATGTTTCTTAAAACAGTATTTTTTATAAATCAAGTATACAGAAAACTTAAGAATTTCAGATCAAAACTGATTACTAATGACTAATAAGAACATTGATTGTACTGATCATTTTATTTCTATTAAATTCAAACTGACACATTTTCAAATAACAGTAGACTCCCTCTTATATGGTCTTGCTTTAACCAATCATATTTTTGTCTAGCTATCAGTTGATATTAGGGTTGCCAACCATCCTTTGTTTCAAAGGATAGTACTTTATTTGCAGTTCAAAGTCTTTATATTTTTCTAAACAGGCAAAGGACATCAAATGTCCTTTGTTTTACTTATCTACAATAAAATAAATATACAGTGGTATATTTCTGCTTTGAATAAGTCCAACATGGTATACATCCTGTTTGGAATACAAAAAATTTTGTTTGGTATATGATCTTTGTTTAGAATACGACCAACTCTCATGCTAGAACTTGTATAAGTCTGTTATATGTTCTCTTAAAAAAACACAATCCTTATATAAAAATTATAATAAGTCTTAATAGCATTGTCTGGAATGAATAGACAATGTCATATTTCTGCAACAACCTGAGAAGAAAGCAAAAGCAAAGTTCTTTGGACAGATTTTTAGTAAAAGTCAAACCTCAACAAGGCCCAAGTAAAGAAAAGAAATAGAAAATAGAAAGAGAAAAAAACACCAGAATTTCAGATTCCTGAAGTTTATTGGAATTGGACTCTCCTTCCAAATAATAACATCTCCTTCTCCTCCCTTCTCATCACCATCTGAGTAGGCACTCGACTCTTCTAAGCAAGATAGTGAGGTTAAATTTTCATTTATTTCATCTACTATAATTGCTTTTGTATTTATGATTTTAGTATTAAGCATGTGTTTAAATTATTTTAGTCAACTGCATCGATGTATAATATGCCAATAACAATACCATTTTTTTCATAGGAATGGATTAATCATTTTTCTTTTATTTCCTGTGGGAAAAATTTGTTTGGTATATGTCCCTGCTTGGTATAAGTCCAATGATCTGGAATGGATTAAGGATGTATACCGAGGTATCACTGTAATACATATAAAAAAACAGTTCTAATATGCAAATAGAATATTGCAGATTTAAATATCTGTTTCATGCTTTGAAATTACAGTGTATAATTTAAGATTTTAAAATTTCTGCTTAATTTTGTTGTCATTTCACACAATTTCACACCATTCATGATTTATACTCAAGGTGTTCACACCATGGTTTCACTATGTTGCCATCTATGAATATAAAGTTCAATTTAGTTACCATAATTAAACATTGAATAATCTCATCTAGAATTTTTTAAAACATTTCTTTTATTTACATATTTAAATTGAATTGGTTTTTCTTACAAATGTTAAATTTGTCTATTTTGTCAAATACTTTGTAGTTTCTAAAAATAAAAACAAAAAGATTAATATTAAATACACTTTGTTTTTTTATTTGTACCTAAATGTATATATTCTCTTTAAAATAAAAAATTATAGATTTTGAGCAGGGCTGTCCTTTATTAGAGAGTTGACAACCCTAGCTGAGACAAAATTGAAAAAAAGAACAAATCATTTGTAAGGAAAGAAAGAATCTGAAATTGTGATAAGATATATTGAATACATAGATAATTCATCTGGCACTGATATAATCCTTTTTAAAAAAATGGTGTGATTTTATTTCAAAAAATGAATTAAAATCAAAGAAGCAAAGGAAGATTATCAATTTTTACCTAAGTAAATATTTAAACATTTATATAAACATTTATGTATACATTTTATTTAATTTACAATTTATAAATAGTATTTCGTATGTTTTCAGATTAACAGGCCATTCAATTACAGGTAGGCCTCAATTAGTGAAAGTTTGAATAATGCGATATTCGATTAGTGCGACTTATAAAAATGATACATTCGAATAATGCGATATTCGATTAGTGCGACTTATAAAAATGATACCGATTTTCAGTTAGTGCGAGCAAATATTCAATTAATGCGAGTTATAAGCATAGACCAATCTTACTAACAAATGTCCGTCCCCCTTTATGATGTCAATTAACAAATTAATGTTAATGTTAATAAAACCAAACGAGGAGCAGTACAAGAACAGTCACTTGGCTTTGAAGGGGTGAAACACCAGAAAGATGGGTTTTGTCATTAGCTATTTAACATTACTATTATTCAGCTTTGTTATCGTTTACGTTAGCTATTTAACATTATTATTATTCAGCTTTGTTATCATATAGACCGTTAGCTATTTATTATTATTTAGCTTTGTTATCATATATATACAGTATAGTACAGAATTTTCTTTTAAATGAAATAGATAAAAGGAAGAACACTTTTGATGATAAAACAGGAATCGAAAAAAAAAAAAGAAGAGGTTAGTGATTACGCTAGAGTAAAAAATGGATGTGATGAGCGACATAAATGCGGCGCTCAAATTCTGCTTTCAATTCACTCTTTTGGTTTCGATTTGGCGGTTGGTTTGATGATGATATAAGACACAATTCCTGGTAAGTTATTAATTTAGATGATGAACAACAATGTAAATATGAAAATAAATATTTCTTAAACAGTTAGTATTGTGATTATTCATTGTGAGGTTGGCTAATGGCCAGAATCTCACAAAGCAAGAACCAATTACCATATTTTACATATAGTTAATATTTTGAATAGTGCAAATTCGAATAGTGCGAGAAATTCGTAGAACCCATTATTCGCACTAATTGAGGCTTACTTGTATTTGATCTAAGATCCAGTTCTATAGAGGTTAGTTAAGTGGGAGTTTATTGCATAATGCATATAAATCACAGGTATTCCAGAAAAAGCTGACTATATATATATAAATTGCCTCTTAAAAACACATGCAATATTTGATAAAAAAAAATTTAATTTTTTTCATGCTTTCAGTTTTTATTTAAAATGTATTTTAAATTATAGCATAGCTTTCACTTCAATAGAAAAATAAAGATAAATATCTGCATAATTAAATATTTAGAATCGTTTAGAGAATAGCAATTAGAAAAACTATTCAAAATATGTTTTAATTTATTATTATTTTGTTGTAAACATTATACAAAGTAAATATTCAATTCTCAGAAATTCTTATCTGTATTATTACTGTATATACAAATATTTAATAATTTATCTATTTAATGACTTACACTTTATTGCAGAAAAACTATTTAATTTTCATAATGTTTTCAGATTAAAACTAGCCATCTTCAGCCTTAATTAACAGTTATCATTACATATTTTATTTATATTGCTTTAAAAAAATACAAATAGAACATATAATGATATCTATTAATTAAGACTTAACATAACTAATTTTAAGTCTTAATTAACAGTTGAAAACATTACAAAAATAAAATAGTTTTTTAAAATAAAATGTTTGATTTATTAAATATTTGTATACATATTCAATTATAGTAAATTAACTAACTGAATAATAATTACTATAAACTATTCAATTAAATTTATTTTATAAAAAACATATTAATATAACATTTTATTTGCTGAAGAAACATAATAAAATGGAAATTAAGTTACAGGATTTGAATTCTAAGAAATTTAAATGCCGTAACTTAATTATAAAAAGTTACAAAAAAATGACAGTAAATTCTTTAAATACTTAAAAATATATACCCAATCCTATAATGGCTGTTAAGAGAATCTTAAAGTGATGCATATATATCTTTTAGATAAGATAAGATTAGTGGTATAACTAAGCCAGTCATAAGATTTCCTAACTGTATTGAAAAGTGATCAACATCAATATGTATAGTTCATGAAAATGATAGTGTGTCAAACTCAATGTAACATTACAAAAAAAGCCATTTTTTTGTTTCTTATAATTTATTAATTATATTTTTAAGCAAGCCTAGTTATAATTAACAAAACTATTAAACTGCTTCAACTAAGACTACTTAAATAAATGAAAACACAGCACTTCTTGCAGTAAAGTTAAGGCGTGCCTGAAGAGGATGTGTAGCACATCGAAAACGTTCGCTTGTATTTAAGCTAATAAATTTAGTTTGATACTTTACTGCAAGAAGTGCTGTGTTTCATTTATTTAAGAAGCCTAGTTATAGTATGCAATTTAAAAATCCAGCTTTGTTTTTGTTGTGGCTACATCCACTTTTAATAATTTTACATTATTTTTACCACTAACTTCTGTATGTGAATATAATTATATTCCTTTATAGTTTATTTTTATAAAATATTGCCAAAAATGAGATGGACCTTTTTCTCATTTAAAAAAAAATAAAGAGTGCCTATTTTAGTATTACTAAGTTTTATTTCTTTTTAAAATTTGTTAAATATTCTGAGTTTTGATAACAGAATAATGGAACTTGACTTTTGTTATAGTATTGTTTCTAAGAAAAATAGCATTTCAAATTACAACAGATTCAAGTTATAACAAATTTTGAATACATCACCATTACAATCTGGGAAATCCTATATAATTAATATAATCGGATTTACCTCAGAAAAATTTTATGATAAAAATTAAAAGAAAATTTATAAATTGGTATCATTTTATCATTCAAAAATATTTGAAAATCATAGCATAAATTCATCTGATATTCTATAACTTATATCATCAAGTGAATTTGATTCTTGTTTTCCATTAATACAATAAAACTTTCAATTTTTTTTTTTATAATTATAGAATTATATAAGGCCTAATATATTAATATATATAAGGGCATCAGGATGGCCCTTATATATATTAATATATTAGGGCCATCCTGATTTTCTGTGTGCCTAAAGTGACATTCCTAAAATATGTGAATAATATGAAATATTACAAATCAGGAAAATATTTTCCATGAAGAATCTATTGATATACTAGAAACAGATTCTTGAATTATATATTTTAACATAGATTATTATTTTAATAATAATTTAAGACCTAATATTTACATATTAAGTGATGATGATAATTTTTATTATAAAAATATTTCTAAAGAGGGGATAAAACTACAAGAGAGATCAAAACTCCATTATTTGGTTTATTTTTGCTCGTACTTTACTTCAACTCATTTATATAATTTTTTTTATATTTTAATAAAATACAATATTACTCTGATTGTCATTGTATTTTTGCATATATAGTAATAGGACAATACACACATTTATCACAATAATCACTTTAACATACAGATAAACTGCTTGAAATTTCAAATTTTAATGGAAAAATCAATTGTTAAGCATATTTCATAAATGTTATAGTATCAAAAACAATGTATAACAAAATAATCAGAATGAGGTATTATATTAACTGAAAACTTATTGAGTTTATGTAAACTAGTAAAATAAGATAAAATTTTCTAAACTGATATCAAACAATAAAAACTAATCTTTTGTGATTATAATACATTTTAAATAAAACAATATGTATACTTTTTTCATAATTATTTTATTTAAATAAATTTATTGAAATGCATACCTGTCTTTGTTCCCAAAGCTTGGATTCTTAATGCCTAAATGTAAGAATAAATCATTTTTAAAAAAGATTTTATAAAATAAAGAATATTCACATTTTTATTTTTAATCAAAAGAACTATTTATTTTTTATTATTTAAAATTTAATATCAATGAAAAACTGTTTGTATTTTTAATATATTTAATTTTAATGAGAATAAAACAAATTATTGATAAAAAAAATTTACATTACTGTTTAATCACATATTTCTAAATAAAAAAAGTTATTCAATGTAAAAATATCAACCATTTCCTTATGAAACTGATTCCTTTGAGTAATGGCAAATAATAACATTCATGGAGACTGCAAGGAATGCAAATTTTTTTAAACAGTGAATAATTAACTTTATGTACTTATCTGAACTTTTTAATATATAATTTTCTGAACTGAATGGTTTTTCCTATGATCTCATAAAAAATATACACTGATATTCATTAAGAAAATGAGACTTCTAATGCATTACAACTACAATCTGAAAAGACTGGATTACAATTAATAAAAAAGACTATTAATATTAGTTTTAATGTGCAAAATTCTTCAAATTATTTGATAATTTTTGACTTCAATAGAATATCAACAAAAATGATTTTTTTCCTTAATTATTATGATTTATTTTTTTAGACCAAATCCATAAATATTGTCAATATTTTACCAACACAAATAAATTTTAGTGACTGCAAATGCTTATCTATCAAATTCATATTTAACAAGTAGCCTACTTTTCAGGAAATTCATTTTTTATATTCTACACAAAAAATATTGAAAGAAAGCTAATTTTAAAAGTCATGATATAGATAGCTTTTAATTGAGATAGAAGTATTGTTTATTTGAAAAGCACCCTGGTACCATGATTTGCTTTTCAACAAAATTGTACCATAATGTTTTGAATCTGAAAGAAGGAAATAAGTTAGAGTTCTTTAAATTAAAATATAACAATATAATTTATAATTATTGTGATCTTATTTTAATGTAATATACAATCTCTCAAAAATGAAAATCATTTGTTAGTGCACACAGTGCACTAACAAATCAAAATTCAACTAAAACTACTAAACAATTTAATAATTGAATATATATTTTCTGAATTATAATCACATATATACAGTTATATTCTGTGCATATTCAAAATTTAAAAAGTATTTATTATAATATACAAAAGTTACAGAAGAAACTATAGAAAATGTACATCAAAAAGTTTATGTGTAAATCCTAATATCTGCAGAAAATAACTCTATTGGATACCAATGTTGATTAATTATTGTCTGTAATCTTTTCTTCATTAAATTAAACAACTTTGAAATTTTACCAGAATAAGTTAGCATTCAAAACAAACCTTACATGTTCGTAGTGTTATTGAATACAGATAGGCCTCGATTAGTGCGAATAATTGGTTCCACAAATTTCTCACACTATCGAAGTATTAACTATATGTAAAATATGGTAATTGGTTCTTGCTTTGTGAGATTCTGGCCATTAGCTAACTTCACGATGAATAATCACAATACTAACTTAACACTAACTGTTTAAGAAATATTTATTTTCATATTTTACATCGTTGTTCATCATCTAAATTAATAACTTACCAGAAATTGCGTCTCATACCATCATCAAACCAACCGCTAAATCAAAAGCGGAAGTGGAGCATTGCTTTTATGTTGCTTAATTACATCCATTTTTTGCTCTAGTGTAATCACTAACCTCTTCTTTTTTCGTTTCCTGTTATCGTCAAAAGTTCTTTATCCATTTCGATGTCAATTAACAAATTCTGAGAAATGGAAGAGGAATTCTGAGAATGGAATTTAAAAGGGAAAATTCTGTACTATACTGTATATATACAATAGCAAAAAGCTAAATAATAGTACAGTAATGATAAACAGTTAATGGCAAAAAGCCCATCTTTCTGATGTTTCACCCATCCAAAGCCAAGTGACTGTTCTTGGACTGCTCCTTGTCCGGTTTTACTAACCGAAAATTAATGATAATTTGTTAATTGACATCATAAAAGGAGGTGGAGCTTTGTTAGTAAGACTGGTCTATGCTTACAACTCAATTAATCGAATATTTGTTCGCACTAACTGAAAAACGTTATCAATTTTATAAGTCGCAATATTCGAACTCGCACGAATCGAGGCTTACCTGTATATCTTTTCAGTGATAGTCTTAGCTGTCTGGTTAAGTTTGTTGTGGTGATTTGAGGAGGCATATGCAATCATTTTGGTAAATGACAGAGTAATCATTGCCTTAGGACACATGCAGTGTTTTTCAGGTAGTTATATTGGAAATATATAGTCAAAACTAATTCCCAGTTTTCTGCATTAGTATGAAAGTTTATCTTCAGTATACTTAAATATTCAAATTTTCCACTGTGGTTTCAATAAACTGCAATTAATCAATGCCATTTTCCATCATGCCCAAATATTTTACTGATGAGCACACATTCCTCACATTGTATTCTTGGTTTTGCTTTCTCTAGACAGTATTTCAATTATTGGCTTCAAATAGCATAAATTTATTTTTAATTCAGACTACTTTGTTCCAAAATTCTTGAGATTCTCCTAAATGATTTTTAGCAAATTTTCTTCTGTTGATGTCCAAAATGTATAGTTTGCATCTTACAATGCATCTGTGATACATGACCTTTTTTAGTACATTTCATTTAGTAATACTATTAGTTAAAAAACAGCACTTTCTGCACTTAGTAATATTTTTTTAAAAGAATATTCACAAGAAATTAGTAATACAGACTTACACAATCCAGAATTCTCCAATTTCAGACTTTCACAATTTTTCAAAATAATATTTCTATAATTATTATTATTGTAATAACAGTAAATATGAAAGCATACATTTTTTGCAATTTATGACATTACCATAACAGTCTTTAATGTTATCATTGGAAATTATCAATAGTAAAGATAATATAAAATATAAATTAATACCTTAAGATTGAATAGAATCCTAAAAACTGATCAAATTCTAAGTATGGATATTTAAGATAATCACAAAAAATAACAGAATGTAGGCATAGTTTATGGAATGGAGTGCAAATAACATACAAAAAATAGGAAAGTAAGCAAATGCAATTTTAAGTAACAGATTAGCAGAAAAATGAATATTCCCTTACACTACATAAACTGATATACAACACCAATTATCATGTATATATTTACAATCATAATCATATGTTTAGTTGTAGTATATGGAAATGGAATAGGCAGGTTGCAATGATGGTAACTATAAAGTAAAAGGTTGGATAATGTTTTTCTTTTAATTTATTATTAAATGATGTATAATTACACTAACTGAACCTTTATCATTCATATATACAATATGATTAGAATAATTAATTGATGTTATATTAATTTAAATATATAAGGATCCCCAAAATTATGATGGTCCATAATTACAACAATGATTATTTTATGAAAAATCCATGCTTAAGATGGCTGCTATCACTGTTTTTGTAGTAATGATAATTAGTTAACTGGATGATCTCATCACCAGGTAGAAACATGCTGTACCTGAGTACATAACTCCAAATTTTTTCAGGAAGAATCCAGGCTGGCCATTCAACATTATCCTTCACCTGACCCTTACTATGGGTATAGATAGCATATGGTGAGCTTTGATATTCCCTGCAACTTAGTATCCAATAAGAAAGAAAGCAATATTAATTTAATTGAAAAAAATGCAGCCACACTAGTTCAATGCTTCTTTATTCAGATACTTTCACTTCAGTTAAAAAAATATTTCCTGAAATGTTTATTATGAACTGCATACAATAATGTAATATACTTAACTGAATCTGATCCATCCTAGAAGGTCTAGGGCTGAATTCAGATCCCATACTTCAGAAATTTCTTAATTGATCTGGTCCAAGTGCTGATCCCTCTATTATAAAGCTTACTGATTTTACCCAGATATGGAAACTTATTTGTAGTTGAGACTAGAATGAACTATTTTGCAGTAATTGGATAATAATCAGGAAGTATTAAAAAAAATAATACATAAAAATCGTATGAAGCATTAGCAGGCATAAAATGTACAGTACATTCCAAAAAGATTGTCATCTCAGTGGAAGATTTTCGGCTTTCTTACAATACTTACAAACCAATGAGATTAATCAGTACAGGCGTGAATTCGAGTTTGCAGAGCTTTGGACGATTCCATTTATTTTTCTAAGCAGCAGGATTAAGTAGGCTTAATGACAGGTGTTCAATTATTTACGTAATACAAAGTTCAATTATTTTTTCCAAAAATTGATTTTGAGCATTTATTAGGAAAGTTTCAATTTATTAGATTGTTTGACATTTGTATCGGAAGTGGAGGTAGTAGAATTTAGTAGTATTTAAGGTTCTTTTTTGTGAATAATTGGATTATCGATAATCAAGTAAGGTTAAACAAGTTTTGTTGATTTTTTGATTGTTGCTTCATTAAGCGTTTCAATAAAGCATTTATTAACACTTTTGTAAGTGTTTGTGAGTCTAATAAATTTTATATTTTTCATTATCTAACTTGTTTTGAGAATTTCTTCAATTTATTAGTGTAAGTT
>AYEL01057628.1:0-55776 GCA_000484575.1 Olivierus martensii
ATATATATATATAATTAGAAAGCAATTCAGTTACATAAAATCTTATTTTAGTTATGCCAGTGTGTCATAACACTCCAGACAAATAAACAGGATATTATTTCAACAGTGCCAATTGTAACATTAATTCTATTTTTATATATGATAAGCTTACATTCTCTCCAAAAGATATGAAGACTATAGTTTGCCAACTAAACTGAATTGTTAAAAAATTGCCAACAGTCCATGATTACTTTGTAAATCAACAAAAGATTTACTCAAGTTTTATTAAAGTAAAGTAATATATATATAAAAAGTACATTTATTTTTATTCTAATTTCAAATTCAAAATGCATTTTATACACATCTTTCTATAATTGTATAATTTTTTGTGAAATAATTTCTGAATACACTTTATTTTCATATTTATTTAGAAATATTTTTAATTTTTCATAAGGCTTCTGTAGTTTTTCTTTATCTATATTACTGTTATATCATATACAGTATTAATATATAAATTATATATACATTTTTTGGGATACTTTATATGGAAATAATGTAGAAAAAATTAATGTTAATGAGCTACAATATCAAATCCTGATAATTTCATTGTTTGGAGATTTCAATGCAAACTAAACAAAGATAGAGTAACATCATATCTAAAATTTATTGTTTATATTTATATAAAAAATTATAGATTTTATGTAAAACCAATCATTTTGTTTCTTATTAACCTATTTTTTGAAGGAAATGAAGGCTTATAAGGTAAGGCTCTTGTCTGTCTGTGTATCTCCCACTAATGACTTTTGAATTAATTGGCATATTTTCATAAAATTTTGTAGTGATGTTCTAACATCACTAACCACTTGACAGTGCAAAATATAATCCTACAGGATTGCATTTAATTTATCAAAATTTTTTATTTTTGGCAATAAATGGTGCTAAACATTAGCAGTATAGAGGGTAACAAATGGCTTACCTATAGGCAATATCTGTCAGAATAATGTCACAGGCAAACTGAGACAATGTCATCATGATGTAACAATCGATGAAATCACAAATCAATACTTTGTGATATCATGATGATGTCACATCACTGCAATTATTATATCATCAATATCTATGCTAGTTAAATAAACATTAAAACTGGATACAAAAAGCTAATAAATTCCAAATGCTAAATAAATCAAATAATAATATAAACAGAAAAAAAGAAAAGTAGGCCATTTTAATTCTTTTTGAATTGTTTTGACAGGTTACACTATTGTATATACAAGAAAAGATATGATAAAATACAGTAAAAATGTATTGTATTTTCCAGATACATGATGAACAAACAGCTGATTTTTTACTTTTTACCAGAAAAACAAAAACCAATTGTTCAAGAATCTGCAAAAATCAAGATTTAAAAGCCTATAATAAAACAAATGTGTATAATTTTTAATATAATTTATGATCATTAGTTTATTTTTATTATATGGATTGTATGATTAACCAAATCAACAGATAAATCAAAATCTTATTGTTAAATATACAACGTATAATACATATCTTATAATTTAATGCTATATTTAACATAGATCTTTAGTCATGATTCTCAGCTACAATTTATTTAGTTCTCATGAATACTAAATTTATGTTTTGTATAAAAAATATTTGCATTATTGAATAAATAAATATATAATGATGCCTTTGAAAAAAATTTAATGCATTAGTTTCATTTAAGTTATAATAATTCTATGTAGCAATAAATATTTCAGTATAAAAGCCAATAATATACAGTGGATTCCGTCTAATTGGGACATCGGTTAATTGGGACAAATCTCAAAGAACGAAAACCAAACTAATAAACTATGTAATTGGGACAAATCTCAAAGAACGGAAACCAAACTAATAAACTAATAAAAACAGTCGATTCTGCTTAATTGGACCACCAGGCCAAATCTCAAAGAATGGAAACCAAACTAATAAACTAATACATAATATTATTATTAATACAGTGGATTCCGCTTAACTGGGGCAACGCATAATTGCGCCAAATCTCAAAGAACGGAAACCAAACTAATAAACTAATACATAATTTATCGGAAACCAAACTAATAAACTAATACATAATTTAAACGCTTAATTGGGAGAAACCAAATTAATAAACTAATACATAATTTAAATGCTTAATTGGGACCACAGTAGAAAAAGAATTTTCAATTTTTGATATATTTTAGAGATTTTTCAAAAGTATGGCTACACATACATACACTAATCTTTGCTAAAATCGGTTCCAAATTAATATAACTGCCTGAAGAATCAATCTGCTTGTTGGCCTCGGTGGTCTAGCGGTATGACGTTGGGACGTTAGCCCAAAGGTCCCCGGTTCGATCCCGGGCTGAGGCAGATTTTTTCTTCTTCAGGTAAATTAGTCAAAATTCCTGTTTAATTTATAATTAATAGATGGCGCCACTCGTTGGCTTAGTAATTTCTATAGTTTATCTAAATTTATTTCGGTTTAAAATTCTGTTGTGTATCTCAAGGGTTAAATTTGGCAAGTTGTTTGGATTTATTTGGATTATAATTCCCTTGAAGTTTGTATTGCAGATCTATTGATGTTTATGAATTGGTAATTTTACAATATATTGTATTTTTTATGATCCAGTAGTAGTAATAATTGGTATACCCAATAATTAGTTGAGAAAATTATTGAATAGAATAAAAATTAAGTTATATTATGAAATATAATTTATTATTATTATTATTGGAGAATATAATATAATTTATAATTAATCTATATAATTACATAAATCACAGAAAAATAAATAATATCTATGTATATGTAATCATCATTTTAAAAAAATTTAATTTATGACAGATTTTAAAATGCTAGTTCATTTCCTTTTGAAATTTTCATTTGGTACAATATCATAAAAAAATTAATTCAAAATGTAAGAATTTAATTATTTTTGTTAACCAAAAAAATATTTCGTAATTTTGTCAATAAAATTACAAATATATTTTAATTATTCATGCAAAGTTATTTTTACTGTCAACTTGAATAATTTTTTATTAATTACCTAAAATATGAAATTCCTATATAAAAATTACAAGGTTGTTATGAAAAATAGAAACCTGTTTATATGAAAACATATAACTTTTATCTGTATAAAATCATTTTATCAATACATTTCATTAAATGTAGTAATTAATACAGAAAATTATTATTCAAATTAAACTGAAATAACAATATAGGCAATTTGCCTAAATTCTTATTCAAAAACTGATGATAATTCTGCAATTATCATGCTAATGTAATAATCTTCATTCTTATAGTCTAGAGATGATTTAAAATTTTTTATATGTGGATGTTAACTCAGAGAAATTGGGGAATAACTGGATTAGAAAATTTGTTTATAGTGTAATGGTATTGAATTCATATATTTTCATGCAAGAATAATGGTAAACTGTCGTTTATACTGATTTATTGAAAACTTTAAAATGTATATATTTTTGTTCATTAGTTGATCTTTTCAATAAGTCAAGTAAACTTAATTATATAAATTTCAACATTTTTATTCATGTTAAAGAACCGAATGTCCTTTCCAGCATTGCCTCAATTTATAACTTATTCCATATTAAAATTAATTACCTTATTCACACATTTTAATTCTCTCAGAATTCCATAACGACGAATAATTCCGGGAACACACCTGGAATACGTGAATATCAAGGCCATTTTCCTATACGATTTAGAATTTCAAAAGTAATATTGCCTACTAAAACATGCCCCTAATAACTTACAATGACTCTCACCAGATGGAAGCACTAACTATTATTTTTATTTATAATAATTGCAAATGTCTAATTGATGCTAATTATGTAATTAAATATTTCCTCATTATGAAAAACATCGATGATGAAGTAACAAAAATTTATAATATATTAATTTAAATATTAATTTCGTAAAAATGATTCCTTATAATATATGAAACAATTATTACTGAATTATAAATTTTTTTTATTATACGCCCCTTTCTAATCAGGGATATTACTAAGGGGGTGGGGCCAGTTCTAACCACAGGCTGCACCCACACCCGTGGAAGGGGCCGGATGGTGAAGGACGGAGATCGCCGGTCCGGGCCCAGTACCCCAAAGAAATCCGGCACCAGACCCGAGACGCGAACCTGGGTCCTCCTGCGTGGTACGCCAACGCGTTACCACTCGGCCATTCGGCCGCCTGAATTAGAAATTATATTGTAAGAGTTCGAGAGAATTTTATTAATTTGGCAAGGACATTATATCAATCTTCATAAACTTACTGAAATTTCATGCAAGAGATTTTCGTATCTCCTTTCTCGTTTACGACACTTTCCAACTGGAGGTTACAGACGACAAGGATATTCTAGTGTTTATTAGAGAACACTCATATCTTCAATAATGGATGTCGGATAATCTACGCGGAAACATGGAAACAAACATTCCGGCTTTCCATTCTGGAAGACCAGATTTGAACCTCAGATCCCAGGAATCCCTTTAGAGAATTTATTCATGTGTCCGGATCAACCGTCGATCACCAAAAATTCCGAGATCTAGGGCGCTTCCAGTTGGCCAGCAGCTTACTAATCGGATCTCAGCAAACCGTCTTGTTGGAATGAGCTGCCTAACTGAATGGTTTGCTTACTTTCAATGACGTCATCAATCGCTAAGTTCGCTACTAAGCAAAGACAGCGATCCGTTAGGTTGCTGACTTTGCTTAGCAGCGAACTAAAAACTAAAGAAGTTAAAAACTAGAGAAAAATTGATGTAATACACATTTCTAGAATAATTAAAACTAAATTTAAGAATTTAGCTTTAATTTTATAGTGAATAATTTAAAATGTTTTTTTAAAATAATCTATGAAAAATGTGTGTATATATTTGATAAAGAAGTATTAAATTCTATTGTTTTTTGTACAACATTTGTTAGTGATATTTCAACATAATCATCCATAATTTCATCTCGTAATAAAGCTAATAAGATTCTTTTGTTTCTGGTCAGCCATTATGCTTACAAGACGTTCAGTTAGACAGCGTGAGCTGTTTAAGCGACGAGGTCTAGGTAAGCGCTTGTTCAGCAAGGTCATCAAGTTGCTTGCCAACTGAATGTGCCCCTAATTACTTACTTCTAAAGGGTATAGGATTCATCATGTTGATCATTGAATTTCATAATTTCTATTCCAGTAGAATATAGATCAATATATTACATAATCTAAAAGCAAGATATCATTGAAAATAAATTATTCAGAAAAGATCGAAGTAACTGTATAATTATTGACCACATATAGTCGGATGGATGGCCGCGTAGTAAATCGGTTACTTACTATCTGCAGAATATGGGTTCAATTCCCAGGTTTAATATCTCCAAATGTTTTTCGAGAGGTACCACATCGTTGAACCCCTATCCTTCACCTTACAGCCGGCTCATATACTGTAGGCTACCAGTGATAGATATTGGAATGTTCGCCATATTAGTAACATCCGGTAAAACAAAGAAGATAGACAATATATTATAAATTATATAATTATTATCAGCGTATATGCATATATTGATTAAATAAATAGCTACACTATTGGATTTTTATGTATGGGATCATAAAAATTTTTATATATAATTTAAAATAAAAATTGAATTTAGCCTACTTAATAATCAACTGTATTACAATGGAGTTGGGGTTTCAGACCGAAGGGGGCAGATGACCGTGGTGGAATCGTATTCTGCTTCTATTCTGGAATATTTAAGTTCAATTCCCAAATCTCACTTCTCCAGCTTTTTCATGAGGAGTCCGGGCCCGATTTATTAAATTCTATTCTCTATCTGACCACTGACTCCACCAGGGATATGGGAAGCGACTGGCTATGTGGTAGACAGTGTACTGCCAAACCGCTTAATACTCACTGAAATGTAGAAAGCGGCGTAAAACTATATAGAAAAACAAAATATCGTTTAACCTCCAGCCTAACCCCTACTGTAATACAGATGTGCTCACGATGATCATTGAATGCTACATTTTTAAAAATCTTTAAACAATCATCTAATTTAGGGATGAGCAACACGCGGCCCGTTAAACATGTTTATGCGGCCCGCCAAGCATTTCTAAACAATTTTATTATTTTATTTAAAAACCTTTTAAATTATATGGGTAGTTGGGTAGAGTACATCATAAACAAACGAAACAAACATTACTATTAACAGATATCAAAATGTCTAATAATACAGTATATGCTTAAGAAGGATGAACCATTTAAAATAAATTCGAAAGGAGGGAAGTCTCTGGCATGGAATTCCCATTTAAATTATTTAAAAGATGATTCGTAAATCAATCAGAGAACCATTAATTGGAAAGATGATGGATTTACTCGAACAATCTGCCAAATTTCCCATATAATGAATACACTGTTGATAAGACAATATTACTATAGGCCTATATAGGGTGTATCTTACTATCAATACCATTTTTTTTTTCTCGGAAACGCGATGAGGTTGAAAGTAGGGAGAAAAATTTTTCATAACCAAAGTATATCCGGAGAATCGAATGGTCATGATAAAAATTTTGTGACCCACCGGAAGTAGGACACAAGGGGCCAATTTTGAAATCTCCAATGAAACCATATGTAGATTTGGGCATAATTGAATAGAACTGTAAAAAACAAACAACTTTGGTTTTGAAAGTTTTTAATATCACCTACGGATTGTGAAATATCACATAAAAAAGATGCTACAGCAAGTACCACCAATTGGGCTATTCAGTCGGCCGGATTGGCAGCGTGGAAACGCTTCGGCTTTCCACTCTGGAGGACCCGGGTTCGAGTCTCGGGTCCCACTCCTTGAAAATATTTATCATGGGGTCTGGGCCCGGCCCGTCGATCCCCGTCCTCCACAATCCAGCTGACCCCTCTGCAGGGATGGGCAGCCTGTGGATGGGCTTGTTTTGCCCCGCCACTTAATACTCTTACTGAGTGGAAAGTGACGTCATCTGTTAACAAAAAAAAATGTGGCTATTCAGGCGGCCGGGTGGCCGATTGGTAACGCTGTCGGCGTGCCACGCAGGAGGACCCGGATTCGCGTCCAGGGTCTGATCCCGGACCTTTTCGGGGTACTGGACCCGGCCCGGTAATCCCCGTCCTTCATCATCCGGCCCCCCTCCACAGATGTGGGTGCAGCTCGTGGTTGGAACTGGCCCGCCCCCGTAGTAATCTTTCTGATTGGAAAGTGGGCCTAAAATATGCAAAAAAATTTGGCTATTCAACGCCCCCATAGTAATCTTTCTGATTGGAAAGTGGGCCTAAAATATGCAAAAAAATTTGGCTATTCAAGCAATAATAATAAGAAGAATCCAACAGAGAGCATCTGTGTACTTGTGTTTATCCAGCGGAATACTACTGAACTAGCAAAGAGCAGTATTATTAGATTAGGTACTCGGCGGTAGTACTGAAACTGCAGGAACGAGAAATATTTCGCCATCACAGTTCGGCACGCAACCGTACTCCAGAGCAAGGGTTTCCTGACTTGTTTCAGCATTTTCATAAATGCAAAGACGCCCTCTATCGGATTCTTCTTCTTCTTATTGCTTGAATAGCCCAATCGGCCGTGTATATATGGCAGCAATTTGTTGTGATATCTTACAATCCGTAGATTATATTTTAAAACTTTCAAAACAAAAATTGTTTGATTTTTCCATTTCTATCCAATTATGCCCAAATCGGCATGCATTTTCATTAGATATTTCAAAGTTGATCCCTTGTGCCTCTACTTCCGGTGGGCCATAAAATTTTTATCATGATCATTCGATTCTCTGGCTCTATTTTGATTATCAAAAATTTTTTCCCTACTTCCTATCTCATCGCGTTTCCGAGAAAAAAGACTGGTACAGGTGGTAAGATACACCCTGTATAGTTCCATTAAAATTGTTTTTCTTCATTTTCTCTCGAAGTATAAGAAAATATGTTTCGAGATAGATGATAACTTTTAACTTACTCTGTATATTAATTTTGTGGTAAAAAATTTAACAATAAGATTGCTTACGACTATTATATTAAAGAATTAATGCGTTGTTCTGCATTGAAAATTTATTCAACTTACAACCACTGTATATTTTTTATACTGTAATTACTTTAACAATATATATCCAAATTGTTTTTTTTTTTCTTCTAAAATCGCTTGACTATTGAAGTGTCATTTTATAGAGAACCATCTTTTAATTAATTAAGCAAAATTAAATCCAAGCATATACAATACTTGATGATAATTAGGAAGTGACCTCATTTGTTGAAAATTAAAAAGTGTACTTTTAGTTGTATTCTCTTTTATTCAAATGCTTTTAATTATAATTCTTAATACATTAATTGTAAAAGCAATATACTGTGTTTTATAATAATTATCATTATTTTTTTATGATAAATAGAATCATAATGTAGACTAGTTATTGAGTGATTATATATATATTTTATATTAAAATATTTTACATTTTTTCAGTGCAAGGAATTCAAACAAGTAAGATATTTAATAATTGTAATTATTAAATATAATAAATAAATAAAAAATGTGCATAAATAAGTATTAACATAACATGCAATTATAAATATAAGTTCAAAATTTTATTAAATTTATGATGCAGTATAAAAATATTTAAAAATTTAACTTTATATCGCTTTGATTTAACATTAAATCATACAGAACAATTTTAAATATATTGATATACAATAAATTTTGAAGTAATTTGTTGAATTTTATTAAATTTCCCAGGATGGTCATGCATTGTGGTTGACAAGGACTTAGGGTTTTTTATTTATTTATTTACCACAGCAGGTGATTTGGATGAGATTGGATGTGCAATGAAAATAGACAAATGAAAGCAAAGAACAATAGCTTGTAAGACATCTTCAAAGCGATGCACATTTGAAGTATGAGTAATGATATTGTGCATATAGCACTTTTTCGCTCGTAGTTGGGACATAACGAGCGAAAAAGCGTATGCATGTGTTGATTCTTAAAGAAAACGAAAAATTGTAATTGTTGGAATACAGGTATGAGAATGACAGATGTAGATGCGAATAGCGTTGGAATTGCAGATAACGTTTTGGTTACTGTGCAGATTGCCGTATATACTATAAGGAAAGCGAAAGATGAATTCTGGTGTGAACTGAATGGTTTGCCATATGATGCCCAGTGTGTCAAACCACCTGCCACACTCACTCTGTGGCAGGGGGTTTGAATAACACGATTGAACTTGTTTTATATCAAAATCTAAAAATATTAGATACAAAGGAAATTTAAGTTACTTAGCAATAGTACACAAAGCAATAGTTTTAAACATCTACAGTATAATTATAATTTTTCTCAATCCAAACATCACCTGATCAATAGTTTTCACAAGTATACGATATTTCCTTCATCTCTGCTTAAGCTTTAAGCTAACTAATGCTGAACATTGTTATGATTCAAACAACACAAACTATCCAATGTAGGAAAATTTCCAATTCTACCAAAATAATAAACAAACGAAGAAAATAATCAAATGAAGTTCTAATAATAAACATGTAATAAATATAATAAAATAATAGTTGATATTATATTAAAATTAATTATTAAATATTGTACTAGCATAATAAATGTAAATTAAAGAAAGGAAATAATATAAAATTCTCCAAACCATTTTACAATAAGATAAAGTGACATTTTAATTTTTTAAAAAGCTTTATAGTAATTTATTTTTTAATATTATAATTGATTGTAGCAATAAAGTATATGTATCAATTAATCAATTTTAATCAAGCATTATAACTATTATTGTTTTAATTTTTGAATAAAAGTGATTTTTTTCCTAGAAAATGGATGATATCATACGTGCAGTTAAAATTCCGGTAAGGAACGATTATTTAAAATTATAATTTATTTATTATTTTTGTTTTTTGTCATTTTAATAAAAATAATAGTTATTATAAATTAGCTGTATTTAACTAACAAGATCTTTCCTAATGCCGTGTAAATTGAAATTAGCTTGCGACTCAATCAGTTTGTGCCATATTCAATTGTATTTTTTCTGTAACCTTATTGTTTGATCTGCCATTTAAATTTTGGCCCTTTGTATGTAACATTTTCATTTATATAGATTAATATCGTATGACTTGTTTTCTGATCTAATTGATTCTTCGCATGAGCTAACACATTTTGTCGAGCCGAGCCGCTAATCAGTAAATCAAATAATACACAATTTGAGTTAATTCGCGAATTTTATTATTGGTGAATGCGAAAATGGAAATAATTCGTGGATTCGAGAATTTATCCACTCTGCTTGATACAATGATATGAGATCATTAACATTAGCAATAAATTTTTTTCTTTTTAATTCTTGAGAATCTTTAATCATACTACCTGTCGTCGGATTCGCTCAGCCTTACCATATAGTTTGAGAAGTACTGGTATATAGAATTAGCCATTTAAGTTTATATAAGAATAAAGAACAATTAATATTATTTTCTCAGATGGTACAGTTAACATCCGGAAAAATTTTGTAATTTAGGAAGTCAAAATATAAACTGATTTCTTAAATTAAAAATCATCATTAAAATTTTTATTTTCAAATGCAGAATTATTATTATTTTTTATTTCAATGTGAATATGTTTTCAAGCATTAATTATAGGAATGAAGTATTTATCTAATTTATTAGTTATATAATTTAATTATAGTTGTAGAAATTTTATTTAAAATTTTATATTTATTATTTCTTAAAGGAAGATAAACAGGAGTGCTCAAAAGTCGCAGAAGAAATTTGCAAGGTAAGTTTTCTATGTATGTTTTCTAGGAAATAAATTATTTCCCTGAAAACTTACTCATGAATAAAAAATAGTCAAAAAAAAAAATAACGAATTTTTTCTTTTCGATTTTTAAGAAAATAGTTAATTTCATTTTAAACTTTCCGAGATTTTCAATTTTTAGTTTCGTTTGGGAAGAAAATGAGACGTTTAAGATAATCAGATAGGTTCTTGTGTTTCATTCTAATAATTTTTTTGAACTATTTAATAGATTTTCATGAAATATGATGATAGTATTCGGTCATTAAAGATAATCTCGAAACTTCATCATATACTCCACTTGATTTAACCGTTTAAAAATGGAGACATTCAACGTTCTGAACAGCCTGAATTAATTATTATTTTTTTACGTATTAGAAAAGGAGGGCTAATTAATTGAAGCGAATTTCGATGACGTCTTAACTAGCCCTTTATTTTTAATTAATTAAAAACGTCATACATTCAAATTTGAAAATTTTCTCCTTATTCACTTTTGAACGACGTGATTGACATTTAATGAATTTAGAAAGTATTCAGCCTACTAAAATCGAATTTAAAATAATATTATTTAATCATCTAGATTTATCTGTTTAAATATGGCTAATGTTGAAAATTTTCAGATTTTCTTATAAATAAATTATTTGGAATTATTTGATAAAATTTTAGTATAGTCAATGCAGAAATTATGTCTTTGAAGATGATTTTTGCTGGTGTATAATATTAAATCACTTATCTTTAATTAATCAAAATGAACGACACATTCTAAAGTAGGCGATTAGTTCTTTCTACAACTCCTTATTAATATTTAACAGGCACACTCAATTCTCATTTTTCACTTTCCAATCGCTCCCTTTACTGGTATAGTGATCCCGTGATCCATATTGGAATCTGAAATGATCCTGCTATTTACCATTTTTCACTTTCCAATACCTCCTTTACTGGTATAGTGATCCCGTGATCCATATTGGAATCTGAAATGATCCTGCTATTTACTATATTCGTCTTTATCACATCCATTGAAGAAAAATTGCATAAAATTAAGAAAGAAAGGAAAAACAGTTCTAACTCTCCTTGAAATTTATCTAATGAGAAAACGTGACTGTGCTGTACCATTTTACTACGAGCATAAAAAAAATATTTTTTGGTACCTTGAAGGCAGAGTTTAAAAAATGTTTCATGTAAATAGGTTAAATTCATATTTATTTTGTTTATGAAAAATAGAAATCATTAAAAAAATATATGATTTGATTACGATGATAATATTTTTACTAATCCAGATCCGAAAAATCTTATTTAACGAAAAAGTGTAAATGAAAAAAAAAAAAAAAAAAAAAAAAAAAAAAAAAAAAAAAAAAAAAAAAAAAAAAAAACTTAAAATTAATCGAATAAATAAATTGAGCATTTCTATAATCAATAAAAAATACAAATTAGAAATTTTTTCTCATTAAGGAGAACATTAAAAACAATGGACAGAACATTAAAAATGTTGCCAACTTCAAGTTGGCAGCATTTTTAATGTTCTGTCCATGTTCTATCCGTGATCAATAACTACATAAAATTTTCTATGCTAGACCTACAACAGTGATTTTCAAATTGATTAACAACCGGTTCGCATAAATTTGTGTCGAGGTCTTGAAGAAATTTACAAATATTTTCATTTACGTTTAATTAAGAATTGTAAAAAATAAAACAATATTAACAAACTTATATAAATTAAAGAACAGTTAAAAATTAACAACCGGTTTGGTCGAACCTGTGGGAACCGGCTGAATAATGCTAATGCCTTACGAGCATACAGGTGATCTATGTTAACATGTTAATCACAATACATTAATCACATAAATTAATAAGCAAAAATATCTTTATTTTTAAAAATACAGTATATTTAATATATTAATTGATAAAATAAATTTTAAAATATTTTTGTATATCCTTATGTATATTCGTAATTAAAATATTCATTATTTTTTGATACTAAAGTATTTCTCGTTTCTATTAGCATAAGCCTGATAAAGATACACGAGAGAACTGTTTTAAAGTAAGAACATTTTAATTTACTTTATTTAAATATAAAACGCTTAATTTTGCAATAAATAATTACAGATACTATCAAAGATGTTGCAAATTTATATTTTTTTCTGTTTTATGATTAAAAAAAGAAAAATAATTAATTTGAGAAAATTAAATGTATTATAGTAAAACTGTTTGTAAATACAGTGGTGCCACGCAATTCGACACTAAAGGCCATGCCACACTGAATGCGATGTGAAGCGAAGCGTAAGAAAGCAACTTCGCGCGGTTACGCGCGTACAGTGTGTCTTGGACTAGATTTTCCCGTGCGGCTGCTCGAGTAAGCAAAGGGATGAATAAGTTGAACTTTGACCAATCAGCACGCGCGAATAATATGGTACTGCAAGACGCGAAAGGAAGCAATCAACCAATAAAAATGAATGTTTTGTATACTTGGAAAATGGCGAAAGTTCAACCGTCTGGTTGGGAATCAGATATAGAATTTGTTCTAGAGGTACAAAAAAACCATATCATATGACATGAAATAAAAAAAATACCGAAAATATACGATCACTTCTTTCTAATAACAAATCAACCACACTCTGCAAACGATCTTTATCGACAAATCCACAAAACATGAGAAGTAACTCGACTGCAATGTAGATATGCTGCGGCGCAGTGCAACGCGAAGCGAAGGATGCAAATTTTTCTGTCATATTTGCTTCGCTTCGCGTCGCGTTCAGTGTGTCACGGCCTTAATCCGTCGCCGAAGTAATGTCGAATTGAGAAACTGCCGAATTCCGGGTCAATATTTCCCATATAAGACTATATAAAATAGATTAATTTGTTATCAGTCCCCATCTCACTCCCCTAACGGATGAGGTGAAAGAGATACACTATTATTTACTTTAATTATATGTGTTTTACTATTGTATAACACACTAAATTACAAAAGACACCATTTTATCCACAACACACAATTTATTAGCCCTTGGATGTTGGAATGAAGTCCTCCAGCCTAGCTCCCATAATCTTCTCTCTCTGTTGCTAAACGTTGTCACAGTTGTCCTAGGAATGCCATACTCGAATTACATTTTAATTGTTCTGCCTTTCGGCACTTTATCTACAATTTTTTTTCTTCGTCTCTTTTATTCTTTCTGATCAGTACTCTTTGAAAAGTGTGTCATCATTACATTTCACTCAGAAAAATAATAATAATTACAAATTTTTTACTTTCTGAAAAATGTAGAATTGAAAATTAATACAAACAACACGGGAAAACACCAAAGTAGCGAAAAAAGAACTGACAAATAGCAAATGACATCACACAATTCCATGCACGCACATATACCAAACCCGCAAAACTCAAATGTCGAATTGCGGGACATCGAATTGCGAGGCACCACTGTTCCCGCAAAACTCAAATGTCGAATTGCGAGGCACCACTGTATTTACAAATCGATGAAACTGAAATGTCGAATTGCGAGACCGACAAATTGCGGGACGTCGACAAATGTTGAATTGCGAGACACCATTATAATTTTAAATTTGTTTCTACAGTTATATATATATATTTTCAATTCTTACATGAAATATTTATTTATTTATTTATTTTATAATTTCGACAGATGACCGGGAACAGAGGACGACATTAAAACGAAAATTCTAACCCGAAATTTTGGATAATACAAATAATTATATAATATTTTTGATGCAATCTTTAATAATTGTGCAAAATTTAAAAATAAATTTAGTTATAAAATGTATTATTAGAAAATAAAAATATGTTTAATTAGTTCAATTTATTAAATCTTATTTATTTTTCTATTGAATTATATATCTAAATTTTTTTACATTGATTACTCATAAAATAAGAGTTAATTTATGTGTGAATATAACTAGCACTTAATTATGTGACGGCATTTCAAAATGAAATATCATCATAAACAGAAATTTAAACAAATCGTTGTGGATAAACAGTAACAATGAAAGGAATTTATCATAAACAAAACTAAAATAAACTTAAGTACTTTAATTCTTAGAGAAGAATGTTTTATTAAACTAAATATACATCATACATGGAGTTACAAAGTCCCTGGGGACATCATTTGATATTCTACTTCTGATATCAAATATGGGATTTTCAGGGAATAAAAATGAGTAATCCCCTGAATTATGGGAACATCAGCTTCTAACACCAGGAACAGTTTTTTTTTGTCAACAGATTCTCTAAGAATACTATTCTGACAAGGCGAAACAAGTCCTTCCACAGGTTGCTCACTCCTGCGGAGGATGTTGCAGGAGTGAGCAGCCGGTTCGAGGAGGATGCAATCTGTGCATCCTCCTCGAACCGGCTTCTTGCGGATATACAATCATACGTGGAGTTACAACTTCCGTGGTGACATCATTTGACATTCTACTTCCGATATCAAATGTAGGATTTTCAGGGAATAAAAATGAGATTCTTTAAGAATACTATTCTCAATTCGCAGGAGTGCAATCTGTGCATCCTCCTCAACCCGGCTTCTTGTGGAGTCTGTGCATCCGGTACTTCAATGTTATCGCCTGCACCCTGATAAGGTCAATTGTCAGGTGCAGTATGGGATTCAAGAAGGGTATTTCAATGTTATCGCCTGCACCCTGATAAGGTCAATTGTCAGGTGCAGTATGGGATTCAAGAAAGAGTAACTGTTTATGAGATAAAACTTTTAAGTCGACATGATATACAATATTTTCTCAAAAAAGTCAACAATGGCTTAATGGAGCCGAAGTTAGATCCGGAATGTCGTCATGCTGCTACTACATCAAAAAATATTAATGGATATAAAAACTTTGTTTCCTACGGAAAATATTTTTTTTTACTGTTTCTGCCTATATATCGTAATTTAGGAGTTATTGAGAATGAAACTAACCAAAGCGCAACAAGAAAATGACCAAAATGTGAAGTGTGTAGTTTTTTGGAAAAAAAATATATTAAATATCAAAAGTTCTAATTTTTTTCATACTCGTCAATGTTATTATAAATCCGACAAATTAAATATAAATTATTTATGTTTTCTCTCATAATTTTAAGAGCGTTAAATGTTTCACTTTTCTCGACACCTTCAGGGCCCCAGCATAAACGTTATTCACCTCAAAAATTTCGCTGATAATAAACAGATTAAAACGATCACATTAATAAAGATAGATTACTCGGAAACACAATAACTCGGAGGCAATACATTCAAACAAATATGTGAGACATCCGGGCGATGCGTTACGGGATCTAGATTGAGAGCTCAGGACTTAGCCTTTTTGTGGTTGTGGGCTTCGCGTAGGCCAGCCGAGAGAATAGCGGAGTGTTACCTCACAGAACTGACTCAACAACCTTAACAACAATTAACATGCTTATTGAGTGGGAGAGAGAGTCCTTTACAAAATATTATACAAATAAAAATCACCCGAGGAGGATAAATACCTTGGAGTTTGGAGAGGGATTTTCAAGTTCACAATTTGATAGCAGGTGACAAAAGTTCAAGTAGAAGTGATATGACCGTCAAGTCCAATAATGTTCAGCGTCTCGTCAGTGTGAAGAGAATCCTTTTCTTTAGAGTCCTGGGGCGCTAGTCTCGAGTTTATCGTGTTACAACGCATTCGTGTTAGCAGTATCAATGTGACACCACTCCCATGTTTAGTCAGAATTGATAGGGAGTTAGCAGTATCACGTGACACCAACACGAATGCGTTTTAACATGATAAACTCGAGACTAGGTCCCCTAGAGTGCGTTTTCCGTACAGGACGATAGCATACTTGCGATTGAGGAGTTACCTTTTTCTTTATTCTTCTTTCTATGTATGCGAATTCTAGAAGCAAGGATGTCCTCTTTAAGAATCGTCCTCTCGTCTTCCTTTCGTAATCGTAATTCTGATTTTCATCTACGAAAATCGACTACAAGTTTCGATAGTGATCAACTAAATTTATATTATTTTATAATTTACAGAAACAAACGAAAAGCAATAAAAAAATCCTATCGATTTGACAGGATTTTTTATTGCTGACTTAATGTTCAATTTTGCTCTTAATACAAAAGTTGATTAAATAATGCACAAGTATGAAGAAAACAATATGTTTTAAAGAATAAAATCAATTAATAATCGATTTATGTATAAATATAAACATATTATTTATTAAGATTTCATTTAATGAAAGTAAATAATGTAATAGTTTATTTCATGTTTCGTTGACATTACAAGAATATATAAATCGGGGAATACGCCGCACTGATACCAGTAATGCATTATTTTAATAACGAAGACAATTTAGGGAGCCCTGTGCATGTTATTAATCACTGTAAGAGGTGAATGACAGAACACTTTCGATTTCTTGCTATTAAGAAACAAACGAAAAGCAATAAAAAAATCCTATCGATTTGACAGGATTTTTTATTGCTGACTTAATGTTCAATTTTGCTCTTAATACAAAAGTTGATTAAATAATGCACAAGTATAAAGAAAACAATATGTTTTAAAGAATAAAATCAATTAATAATCGATTTATGTATAAATATAAACATATTATTTATTAAGATTTCATTTAATGAAAGTAAATAATGTAATAGTTTATTTCATGTTTCGTTGACATTACAAGAATATATAAATCGGGGAATACGCCGCACTGATACGAGTAATGCATTATTTTAATAACAAGACAACCACGAAGACAATTTAGGGAGCCCCGTGCATGTTATTAATCACTGTAAGAGGTGAATGACAGAACACTTTCGATTTCTTGCTATTATCTACTGATTTTTGCCGGAAAATTGAATGGTTGCTAACATCTGGACTGTCAAAACTTTTTTGCTAATTTTTAAATTCATAATTATTCAATATCAAAATTGGGAAGATCGGAAGTGGTATACAGTCAAACCTCTTTAAGCCGCCCCTCTATAAACCGCCACCCTCGTTATTTGCCTCCAGTGTCAGCACACACATCATCTTTTCTCCGAGATTACCGTGATGACCGTTTGATGACCTCAAAACTGATTGGCTTGTTGAGTCGGTTTGCTGAGATTTTTTACTCATCACTAATTAATCTGTTGAGGTTTGGAACGCACCCTATATTTTGAGCAGATTTTTGGAATATTTTTTGTGTCAGCACACTCATCATCTTTTCTCCGAGATTACCGTGATGACCGTTTGATGACCTCAACACTGATTGGCTTGTTGAGTCGGTTTGCTGAGATGTTTTACTCATCACTGATTAATCTGTTGAGGTTTGGAACGCACCCTATATTTTGAGCAGATTTTTGGAATATTTTTTAAGTGACCTGAACATTTTTAAATTCTCGCATATTTATCCAAGAAAAATGAAGATGTTGATTAAGATCTATGAAGTTTTTTGAATGATTTACCTTAAAATGTTTATAAACTAAATTATTGCGATTGGTTATATCTTCATCAATTATCAGTAATAACCTTCGATAACACATATAGTATGCGTACTTAATTCTAATTAAAAAAGATTCACCCGCCGTTAATTTGATTTTTGTGCATATTTATCCAGGAAAAATCAAGATTATGAAGTTTTTTGAATGATTTACCTTAAAATGTTTATAAACTAATTATTGCGATTGGTTATATCTTCATCAATTATCAGTAATAACCTTCGATAACACATATAGTATGCGTACTTAATTCTAATTAAAAAAGATTCACCCGCCGTTAATAATTTTGAATACTCAGAAAATATTTTCAGAATATTAGATAACACTATTATTGCAGATTCCAATGTATTTTTAATTTAAATAGAAATTTTTCCCACATGTTCCAAGAGATGAGATAAAATCGATTCATTCACATTCCATATTTTCCAAGAAAAATTTTTCTTTTTGTGGATCTACAAAAATTAGATATTTGAAAGCTGGGATGTAAAAGCCCAGCCATAATAGTAAATATAAACCATTATTCTTCGTTTATTAGCCTTTTCATTTTGTCTCAATAAAAAATTTTTTTTTATTCGTTGTACGTTTTTTACTCAACTGTTGCTGCGATGATTGCTCTGTTATGATTGCTACACCGAGAATACTCGTAGTTCGAATTCCAACTCAACCTGATTTTAAATACAAATAAGACCCTTTTTTTTGTTAACAGATGACGCCACTTTCCATTCAGGAAGAATACTAAGTTGACGGGGCGAAACAAGCCTTTCCACAGGCTGCCCACCCCTCGGAGGGGTCAGCCGGATTGTGGAGGAACGGGGATCGACGGGCCGGGCCGCACCCCATGATAAATATTTTCAAGGGGTGGGACCCGAGACTCGAACAGGGATCAGCCGGATTGTGGAGGACGGGGATCGACGGGCCGGGCCCGGAAGTCAGCCGGATTGTGGAGGACGGGGATCGACGGGCCGGGCCCGGATCAGCCGGATTGTGGAGGACGGGGATCGACGGGCCGGGCCCGGACCCTCAGGATAAATATTTTCAAGGGGTGGGACCCGAGACTCGAACCCGGGTCAGCCGGATTGTGGAGGACGGGGATCGACGGGCCGGGCCCGGACCCCATTGATGTGGAGGACGGGGATCGACGGGCCGGGCCCGGACCCCATGATAAATATTAGCGTTTCCACGCGGCCAATCCGGAGGTCCTCCAGAGTGGAAAGCCGAAGTGTTTCCACACGGCCAATCCGGCCCGTCCTCCAAAGTGGAAAGCCGAAGCGTTTCCACGCGGCCAATCCGGCCGACGACAAGACCCGTTTAACGCGGGAGATGCGTTCAAAAAACTAAGCACTAAATGAAACAGCGTTAAATGAGGTCTTAACACACAAATAATAGGGATAGGTGAAACGGGACGGTGATAAAATATACGTACTATTTTTTTTAATTTTATTTTGTAACGTATTATTGCTATTGTATTACATTAATTAGAGACATTTTTATTGCTAATATCGAATTGTATTCATATATCATTCATGAAAATCAAAAATATTCGAGTAAATAATTTGTTTTTGTGATGATGAAGCTTCTTCCTCATTTGACACTTTTTGTTTTTGCGTCGTTTGCCTCTTCCTCTTTCCTTCAGCTAGCAATTGTTTATACTCTATACTGAGACATCGATCCATGATACTTCGTCTCGCCTTTGGACTTCTATCAAAATTTGGATCATTTTGTATAACTGATCCATAATTTCCACTTCTATTAAAATTTGGATCATTTTGTATAACTGATCCATAATTTCTGTAATAGTGCTAAACTTTAACTGTAAATAACGTTGATGAACGATCATAAATATGAATCGTTGCATGTTCCTTTCGCTCCTCATCTTCAGAAACGCTTACTCTCGATAACCGATCATAAATATGAACTGTGACCGGCAGCAAATTTTCGTATATACTACACTACATTGATATCAAATGCATTGTGAGAAGGCATAGGAGTATTAAAGCAACAAATTCGTGCGATTTCGGATTTATGTGAGTATAACAGTTTGAAAAACCGCACCAAAGTAAATCAATAAAAAATATAGAATTCGAAAAAACCGCGTTAAACGGAGCAGCGTTAAGCGAGGTCTTACTGTAATCTGCTATTTTTTGTATTTGGATTGCCGATGATTGAATATATTGTGATAATATTTAATTATGCCGCTAATCTCACGAGATATTTTCCGAAGATCAATTCAGAGTCTGTCAAGAATGGCCGTGTTAGTCAGTCCTTGACGGACTCTGAAGTGAACTAAGGCAATTCTCAGTTAGAGGTCAACTGGAAGATTAATGGTTAGGATTAAACGGGCCCGAATCTCACGAGATATTTTCCGAAGATCAATTCAGAGTCTGTTAAGAATGGCCGTGTTAGTCAGTCCTTGACGGACTCTGAAGTGGACTAAGGCAATTCTCAGTTAGAGGTCAACTGGAAGATTAATGGTTAGGATTCAACGGGCCGAGCCTGAACCTGCTGAAAAATCTAGGAGTGTTAGACACGGAATTGAACTCAGAAAGTGACAAGTGACTATTTTACCACGCGGTCTATCGACCGATCATTGTCGCAAGATATCCATTAAATCCCAAACATTAAAATACATATTTTTAAACAAGTTTTTATTATAGGACCTATATTAATTAATAAGAGTAAAATATAATGAAAAAAATTCCAACACGAAAGTAACAAAATCAGGTGGAATGCATAGTCAATAGCATAATAATAATAATATGAACTGAAAAATCTTATTTTATTCAAATTTTATAAAACAACTCAAAATTTTAGATGTAAAGATATGTTGCGTGTTAATATATGTATACAGAGTGATTTTTATATAACTGATACTTAACAACTGAATATTGTCTTATGTGACTTAAGAAGAGTCTGAAAGGTCTTAAAGTGATTGCAATATCTCTCTTCTATTTGTTCACTTCAATGTTGCTTTTCAGCTATATTCTATTTTCCCGTTTCTTATATTCGTAGTACCTCAGATTTAATGAACGCTAAGTCTAGTGATGGCTTCAATTCTATTTGGAGCATTTTGTTGTTAATAGTAATATTTTCCAAGTGTTTTCATCAACTATGGACAATGCTTATAAATAATGGCCATCACCCTTTTTTGCTACTAATTCATACGCGATTATTGGCAATATCGCCTCCCATCATCAGGTCATCACCTATGTTTTTCTCATCAGTAAGCGTATTAACTGTAAGAACCGCATCAAGTTCTTCATTGGATATACTGTATAGTATTTTTAGTAGCTCCTTGAGTATCAGAGGATACTTATAATAGTTGTATATTAACAATGAATATAAGGATGCATTTGTGCATCTTTGTAACTTATAGGATAATTATGTTTATAATTATCATTTAAGAAGATGTTGTAGTCGAATAAATAAAAACTGTAAACTTTATTTCATGGAAAAGTAGGGAATCTAAAACAAAAATTGTTTTGATATGTTTGCGAAGAGAGAGTCGAATGAAAAAAAAAAAAATTAAGAGACACATCAGTTACTGAATAACATTCAGTATCACAACTTTGAATAATACTTTCTATTTTTAAATAAAAAATTTCAGACACATTGAATAATCTGTATTTTAATAAATACTGAATATGAAGTAATTTCTTTAAAAAATTTTATCATTAAAAGCAACTAAAAATAGAATTGACGTTGATGATTTTGATCACTAAAATCTATTTAATTTATGCTTACAATATCAATATTTATATATAAATTAATATTTAATTTCGGAAGAATAAGAAGAGTATAAACCGTTTTTTATAAATCAACTGTTGTGAATATCGTTGCTGTTTCTTACTAGGAAAAATGTCAAAAACGACATTAGATGTTCACGAAAAGATTTTAATCGGAAAAAGAAGAACATTTTAAACCATTTTTTATAAATCAACTGCTGTGAGTATCTTTGCTGTTTCTTACTCGGGAAAAATGTCACAACGACGTTAAAGGTTCACAAAAAAATTTTAATTTGTGAATATAAAAATAAAAATCCTTCTGCTACTTTTAATTTGTGAATATAAAAATAAAAATCCTTCTGCTACTCAGCAATTTTTAAATAAAAATCATTCTGCTACTTAGCAATCTTTAATGAAACAATGTCATTCTAGTCTATACATGTTTTCTCACATGTTATTAATTAAATGAAACAATGTCATTCTAGTCTATACATGTTTTGTTTTTAATTAAATGAAACAATGTCATTCTAGTCTATACATGTTTTCTCAAAGTGTTACCATAAGCCGCCACAAACCGCCACCCTCCTAGATCGGAAGAGCGGTTCAGCAGGAATGCCGAGACCCACTCTCCTTTACAGCCAGAGAAGACCTTTGAACCGATGGTGGCGGCTTAAAGAGGTTTGACTACATGTTACCATAAACCCTCCATAAACCGCCACCCTCCTTTACCGCCAGGAATTTCGAACCGATGGAGGCGGCTTAAAGAGGTTTGACTGTATCTAATACATGGCGGCTTAAAGAAGGTTTGACTGTATTAAATATAATTAATGTTTAGTAACCTAACATTTTATGTCATTGACTGCATACAACTTGGAGTCATTTTAGCATCATGAATGCTGGCATTACATTTCCTATTGATTATCAATTTGAATTTTTGCTGTTGGGTTGATAATTGTGCAACATGCCGCATGGACATTAGGTTAATACGACATTTTACTCCATTTTTTCATTAAATTGTTTTAATGCTTGTTCTTTAGCCATTTATATTTTATAATTAAATATAAATATATATGAATTAGAATGATCCGACTATTTTTCAGTTTTCTGCTCGAGTATCCACGAGATAATAGCCATAAATATTAACTTAGATATGTGGATTTTATTCTATTTAAATAAAATTCAAATGTTGAATCTTAGAGAATCAAGCCTATTGAAAATGGTCAACATAGGATCAATATCATTAACGTAATAAAGGAAAAGATTTTCACATGTTTTCTTGCAGTAACTCAAGTAAATATTGCCCGATTTGAATAAAATTCTTATATATTATGGAAACTGTTTCGGTAATCCAACATATTAAAAATGATCTATATTGGACCATACTACCTGAATCACTGAATGTCAAAACGAATGTTGTACAATATTACAATTTTTTTTGAATGTTGTATTATTTCAAAGAGTAAATAAAATTTATTTTACATACCAGTACAATGTCCTAATTTTTTTTTTCCATATTATCCATTTCCATATTTATTCTGGTATTTAAATGTGTTTTAATGCTACAGCTTATTGATTTTCGACTTTTACTATATTACTGATAAATAAAATTTATTTTACATACCAGTACAATGTCCTAATTTTTTTTTCCATATTTATTTTGGTATTTAAATGTGTTTTAATGCTACAGCTTATTGATTTTCGACTTTTACTATATTACTGACACCATGATTAATATAGCATTTCTCAAATCCATTTTTAAATATTAATCTTTTGGAATTATTTAATCTTTTGAAAATCTTTTCTTGCATTTCCATTATTATAATATTCGTGATTTATTCTGACAAATGCCTAATTTCAAGCAGGTTAAAATAAAATGGTTATTTAAAGAAACTCTTGCTATACTTATCTTATATTTTTCATTTCGTTGAAGTATGGATTTAAATTTACAACAATTTTTACTTTTGCATAAAAAAATTCACATTTAACAGAAACCGTAATATGCTATTCTATCTTGCCAATTGTAATTCTGGCACTAACTATCCTTTAACCTAAATATATTATGATGATTTCGAAAGATTTTCATATGTATAGTTGTTATTTGATACAATTTTCCCATAATTAAAAGAAGTAATTTTAAGTTCTGAGCTAAGAAAATATTTTCTTCCATGGAATCATGAAAATTTCTTAAATTAAATTGTATAAAAAAAAATTATGATTCTTGTTCTCTTGCAACTTATAAGCTCTTAAAATCATTATCTGTTTTTCATAATTGTATTTATATTTGCATTAATAGATGGCGAACGTTATAGACCACAAACTAAATTTTCTCATGAAAGCACTATCATCATATAATATCAGTATTGTATGATGATAATGCTCATGGCTAACATTTGCTGTCCTCGGTTACTGTATGTTAGAGAATCATGTCTCATTATACCATCGATAATTTTAAATTATCTCAATACAACGAGATATAGAAAATTAACATATTTATACACAATTCTTATGTTTAAAACCAAGTAAAAATCAGCGTATACTAAAATATTTTCAAAAAACAAATCAAAATGGAGAAAACTTAGTAAAAACTATAATTTTTCATGCAAAGAAAGAAATTTTTATTTTTAGTGGTTACATTAAAATGTTTCACTTAATTGTCAGAAGTTCACATAATTATAAAAATGTTTCAGAAATCTTTCAATTTATAATAATAGCATTAAAGATTGCTTCAAAATTATATAAATGATTTCCTAATTTGGTTTTAAGAGTTCTTTTCTTCCCTATAAGAAAAAAAAATCATTTGTTACTTAAGTGAAAATATGTATTTCTAATTAAGTGATTTTCAATTAATTAATTAAATTGTTTTTGATTTAATAATTAGACTAAAATCCATTAAAGTTATATTTAATATCATTATTACTGCTAAATCTCAAAACGTAAATATATATTTAAAATAAATTTCAGTCTATAAAAAAACTAAAAACTAAAGAATTAAAAAGTAAAAGTAATAGTATATATAAAAAGGTTCTTACAAGATCACCAAACAAAATGGCAGAGTATCTCCGTCTAACTTATCTGACTAAAAGAATAAAAAATATCATACGATTTTTCATTAATCATATTGGATATTCAATTAATAATAATATTATACCATAATATGTAAATAAAAAGAAATTAAATAATGCTGGAATAGTTTCTGATGCGATAGGTACGATAAAATTTAATAAAAGTAAAATTTTTGGAAAATATCAGCATGGGTTTCATAAATAAACATTTATTAGTGAACATATAGAGAAAAATCAACTGAAAACTTCAGTTTCTTTCGGAAAGTTAGATAATTTGGTTAAAATCAAGCATTAGTCATAAGTGTTATTTAGAATATGCATATATTATTTTCTGCTATTTTAGTAGTACACTATATGAATTCTTTTGGGGAATTATTTTGCTTGAAAATCTTATGTTTCTACTATTTCTCTTGTTCACATGAGTTTATTTATTCTACTAATTTATGTTGCTACATATATCCGATTTATAAGTTTATCGTTAACTTATTTATTAATTTCTTTCGCCCTTGTTTAATAGTGTATCAAAATTTTAGATATGAGCTATAATAAATCTGAAATGTCAGTGTTTCTGAAATGTTTTTTGTTATAATGTAATATTACAACAAAAAATTACCATTGTTTAATAGTAGGAAAATTTTAAATATGAGCTATAATAAATCTGAAATGTCAGTGATTTTGTAAATTTTAAATATGAGCTATACTAAATCTAAAATGTCAGTGTTTCTGAAATGTTTTTTGTTATAATGTAATATTACAACAAAAAATTACGTTCGTATCCTTGTAAGAGGATGCATTATTCAAAAAATGAAAAAAAAACATTCAAATGCCATCAATCAGATGGCGCTATACATCCTTATCTGTACATACAATACCAGCTTTTTCTACATTCATCTTTTGCATACATATCTGCCTCTTTTAAACACTCTGAAACCCATATTTTCTCAGATACTCACCCACTTATTCTCTCCACTCATACTTTGGCCTTCCTTTCCCACATTTAACCTCCACACATCGAACGTATACTTGTTTCGTTAATTGCTCTTCATTCAACCGAATCATCTTAAATTTGACTGACTGAATCAATCACATTCCTTTTTACTCCACATTGATTTCGTTCTCCATCATTCGAGACATAATCATCATATTCGTCACTTCCGTTACACCTCTCAAGTAACTCATCTCCACTCATGGATGTGTTATATATACTGGTTAGACTGCGCTAATAGTAAAAAATCAGCAAAAATGAAGGTGCTGAAATGAAGGGATCAATGGCATAATACTCGATATTGAAGTACGACACTCTTTTTATTAATTATTCCATAGTTATAATGATATTTTATCGGGATTTACTTTATGGTACAGTAGACTGATGAAGGCGAAATATAAATAATCGAAAATATTTTGTATTTAATGGTAATTTAGTTCGTAATTCGCCCTAAGTTTTTGGATTAATTAATTAAATCTATTGTATTCTACACTCTTTTTATTAATTATTCCATAATTATAATGATATTTTATCGGGATTTACTTTATAGTTCAGTAGACTGATGAAGGCGAAATATGAATAATCGAAAATATTTTGTATATAACGGTAATTTAGTTCGTAATTCGCCCTAAGTTTTTGGATTAATTAATTAAATCTATTGTATTTTAATCTTCGTCTGAGGTGTGCTGCGTGTAGATTTTTAATAATAGTTTTTACTCATGTAAAAATAGAGTTTGGAATTAGAACGAAGTCTATTCATTTACTGTAAGTAAGCAATGCAAATAAATCATTGGACTTGGATGAGAAAAAATCAACTCATTATCTTTATTTTCATTGATCACTATTTAAATCTAGCATTTCCTTCTCTTATAAATGTATGCAATAAATTACAGTAGTATCAGTTGTATCTATGATCAACTAAAGTCTTCACACGAAGATGTCTTTAAAAAATAAAATTTAACTTGAAGTTTTTTATATTTATTTATTTACATCCTTGCCATCCTACATATAAATGTAATTATGGGCAGCCACCCTTATTCTGAGAGATGTGAAACATTAAAAGTCCTGGCAGCTCTACTCCAAAAAGATCTCAAAGATTTTTCAAGCTCTTGGTAGGTAAGAAAAGTAAGTCAGTTTTACGAGAATTGTACTGAGGTACGTAGATTGAAGATTAAATTATCCGTGAGCAGATCGCCTCTAATATATTTTAATACAGTGGATTCTCGCTTTTCGCGATAGTTACGTTCTGTAAATTCTTCGCGAATACTGAATTAGCGAATAGTGAAGCATTATGCCTATGCGAAATATAGAGCTTAGGAACTGCTCTATATTGTATATAGAGCTTCTATATACAATGTTGGGAAGAATGTTGGGAAGAAAGGTTCATATGCTGTGAACCTTTCTTCCCAACATTTTCATACTTAGTTTGTGTGTGTTTTTTGTTTACAGACACCTTATTTAATATGTATTACATTATTTACAAATAATTACAGTATATGCAGTGTATTATTATAATCACAGTAATCTTTATTTAATTTTTTAAAAACACTAACTATGTAGTAAATAAAATCTTATGTTTGATTGATAGTTTTAAAAAATAGTATTATAATCACAGTAATCTTTATTTATTTTTTTAAAAACACTAACTATGTAGTAAATAAAATCTTATGTTTGATTGATAGTTTTAAATGTTGCAAGATGTTTGATGTGACAGTTGACACATTGTCTTTCCGAATTGCGTTGAAAAATTGCGTCAGCCTTGTCTTCGTCGCTTTTTGCCTCAAATCTTCTCAAATTTCTTCGCAAGGAGCAAATGCGCAGGAGGTTAGGCGCCTAAATTTGAAGCTGCATTCAAGCATAGGAGCACATTCTTCTATCGGACCTGCAAACAATATGAACAGGCTTTTGGCCTACCTGCGATCTGTAGAGTGAGCAACACTAAGTAATGAGAAATTTTCCAGCAAACCGATTCAGAGACTACATTTGGTAACAAACAACTTCCTTCATTAGAGAGAGAGAGTTTACATTGGTAACAGTATTTTCACCGCTCAGTAGGAGTCCGCGAATAAGCGCGAAAGCTCCTCGAATATCGATTTTGTGGTTACAATAAAATTTTCGCGAATAATTGAATACGCGAATAACGAGAATTGACTGTATTATGTTGAGATCATGCTTTTTTCAGCAATTCAGAATATGAAGGTAATTCCGGAAGATTGAAGCATTCGTCAGAATGACGACTAGCACAAAAAGAATTGATTATTCTAATAGTACGTTGCCAAGTGGAGTCTAAGGAGTTCCGGATGAATATAGTGTAGTAGAATTCCATATACAATGAAGGATACAAATATGGCATGAAACCATAGTTGGAAAAAGTAACATAGTATATTAAATATATTTCATTATTATTCAACGTGCTAAGAAAGAATGCATATTACTATATTTTTATCTTGTTAGTAGCATTTTAATATAACTGCTTTCCTGTAATTTTATTTTGTGCATTTAAAATTATTATTCTGAAAGGGAGTCGGTGCCCTTCATCTAACAAAGGATCCATGGAACAAAACAGATGAAGAATTCCTGCTGTAAGGGAAAGATGTGTAGTTTAATCCGGCCAACACGGACTTAAGAAACAACCAAGTTACTATTAAATAATTTTAGTTTTCATAATAGCGTCGACAGTTTAAGTAAAATCCAATAATAAAGCATATATAATAAATTTTCGTATCATTATAAATTATTTTAAAAAATTATAAATAAATAAAAATAATCAGAAAGGAAAAGAAATAGAGAAAAAAATATGTTTTTGTTATTTGTCTCCTGAACATTATAGGCCTACGGGGTGAAGAAAAGTCAAAAATGTCTAGTGAACATATAGTCTAAATGGCACCGTTTTCGAGTTATAACCTTTTTAAGCTATCAAGTCAATCAGCATCTAGATTACAAAGCGTCACGACGCGTCGTGTTGCCACTACGTATCGCATTGCATCGTTCGCCTTCTTACTAACTCGATAGTCAGTAGGAGAGCGACGCAATGCGACGCGTCTTGGCAACGCGACGCGTCGTGACGCTTTGTGTACTCGATAGTGATTGGCTAGCTTTAAAGGGTTATAACTCGAAATTTTAGACCATATGTTCATTCGACACTTTCGACTTGTTTCGAGGTCCCCTATCAGTACACAAAATTTTACGACGAAGTCTCTTTACCCAGTATGGTCAATAAATTTAAAAATAAAATTTGATATTTATATACTTACAAAATCGTTACTCAAAATTTCGCCGCAATTCAATGATTCCTGCAATTTAATAATTATTAATACATAAATATTTCTACTTACTAAAAAGATATTTAATTAAAGTATTATATGTAATCATAGCCAGAACAACAATTTTGAATTCATAGTTTTCGTTATTTAATTTTTATAAATTTATCGATAAAATACAACAATTATCAACATTATTGATACATGGTAGAAATGAATTAAGAATATAACAAAATTTTAAAATATTAATTGCAAGATTGGAAATTGATATTTCTATTTTTATTAATAATATCCAAATTAATGATTTCACGCTGCTGAATAGCATGCTCCATATAGAAGTAGTTATAAGTTAACATTTTGAATCATTTAATTAAATTTATCCTTTAAATATGATAAAAGTTATGCAGTTTTTTTTCTATTTTATCATCAATTTTCAATATTTGTAGGAGTTGAACTCTATATGTCAGTTCATATAAACTGATGAAAACAATTCCTTTCTTGTTTCTTAATATTGTAAACATTAATAATTATTTATTACGTAAATTTAATAGAATAATTTCTAAGTTCAGTAATAGTATTAAATGCGCTTTAATTTTCCCAAAACTTGAAAATTGAAGGAATCGTAACAGGAATTGAATCTGAGATTTTCAAATAATATAAGCTCATGATCGCAAAATTCCTTTTGAACTTATAATATGACATGATATATACAGTAAGTTGTATCTACAGTTTTTTTTTTGCAAAAATTATTTAAAATCATAAAATTAATAAATACATTATTAATTTTATAACAGTATTATAAAATGAATACTTACGTCTATATTCAGGGCTTCTGTTTTTATTAACTACAAATTTAGAAAAATTTGTTTAATTAATTGTAATTTAAATAAATTTATAATAATTGTTATAAATTTTATATATAACGATTTCCTATAAAATATTTTGAGTGGTAATTCTGTAAAAAGAGCTTTTGAAATTATCAGAAGAAGAATCTTCTTTTATTAATTTAATTCTTAGCGGCTAAACTTTCCTAAGGTAACCTAACTTATCCAATATTTTGACTGTGTGACCTAAGTGATGGCGGTACAAAGAAAAATATTTAAAATGCCAAGGATTTGCAAAATATTGCAAAAAAAAGAAAAGTTTAACAATTTCAAATTGGGGAGTGTCCTCCCGATTTTAATTTGTCGTTGCGGCCAAACGTTGAGATGCAAACGAAAGTTCAAAATGTTATAACGATATTAAATATTTGAAAAAGAAAAAAAATTTCAAAATCTGATGGATAATGCCACTATTGTGACTTCAGTATCATTATGACTTTTGAACATTCGTTTGCATCCTCATCGTTTGACCCAAACGACAAATTAAAATCGGTATTCCAGTCCCACAATTTGAAATTTTCAAATTTTTCTGTTTGTAATATTTTGCAAATCCTTGCCATTTTAAATATTTTCTCTGTTACTCTCCTCACTTAGGTCAAACAGTCAAAATATTGAATAAGTTAGGTTAGACTACCTTACTTTATCCGCTGTGAATTAAATTAATAAAAAGAAGATTCTTCTGATAATCCCAAAAAATACGATTAGACTACCTTAATTTATCCGCTGTGAATTAAATTAATAAAAAGAAGATTCTTCTGATAATCCCAAAAAATACTTTTACATAATTAACACTCAAAATATTATATTTCATGAAAAACTGTATATAGTGAAAAGTAAAAACTGATTCTAAAGAATTTTCTTACCAATAATTAATATTGATTCGATCAGTGTGAAGTTTGTTCTCACTTTTCAAATTTTAAAACTGTTTCTTCTGCACTAGTTTTTACCTTTTTCCATTTTTTCGTTTGCACTCTCATCATTTATTCTCCAGAAACAAAACAAATTTAATGGATAATGCCACAATAATGACGTTATCCATCAGATTTGTTTTGTTTCTGGAGAATAAATGGTGGGAGTGCAAACGAAAAAGTGCAAACTATGCAAAAGAAATAGTTTTAAATTGGAAAAGGGGGGGTCAACTTCACACCGATCATATTAATACTTAAATCTGTGCTAATTATTGGGAAGAAAATTCTTTAGAATCAGTTTTTACTTTTCAATACATATAGTGTTTCATGGAATATAATATTTAAAATAACTGATATATAAATCTATGATGATGACATTAATAATATAAACCACAATTTCTTTTTAAATTATATGTAAATAATTTATGCATAAAAATAAAACATAATTTTTAAAAATATATTATTACTAATTTTGAATATTGAATTATTTTACCTGGATCAGTCCACACTGAAAAGAGAAAATAAATAAAATTATTTCTTGTTGAAAAGTTTTTATAGCATTAATGAATGATTAATAACTTTATTTTAATGTTCAAACACACGATTTTATGATTGAAATAAAATATTTATTCATTAATTAATTTCTGATAAAAATTAATCTCTTAATTTCCTTCCTTGTGTTCCACTCTAGAATGGAGATGAAGGAATTTTAAAATGATTTTATGTAGAGCAGGGATACACGGATTTGTTAAGATCAAGGGTAGCATAAATTCATTGTAACTTATATAGGAGGGCCACTGAAAGAAAAACACGAAAATGTTATGTTATATCATGTTTATTAATTACAAATTGCAAAGAAACGTAAAGAATTTTTAATTGAATGTGTGGTATTGCATTGATCTAACAATTTTTTTTTTATGTTAGGTTAGATATTTGTAGTAGTTAAATGTAAAATTGATTCTAAGTTTTCATTATTTATGAGCAGTGCTATCTTTTGAGCACTAAAAAGATACACAATTTTTATAAATTACCTATTTTTGTACACATAAAGATAGTAAAAACAAAAAATGTTTGTTATTACAAATATGATTATTATTTTTTCCTTATTGTTTAAAAACAATTTCATATCAGAAAAATATTATTTGAAAATGCATTAAAAATAACAGATAACATTTCATGTTAATGATGTGACTTCTTAAAATAACACATGGTGAGGCGATCACCCAACAAATCAACAGAGGGTCGCGACCTGTGCATTTCTTGTGTAAAGGACGAAAATGTGCTGTTTGTAATAGAATTTAAGAAAACTTGTTGCTTCAGAAATAGTTAATAGAAACATAGAAACAGTGAAATAAACAAAATGGGAAAGAATATGAATTGTTTTAAGCTGAATGTCAAAAATTGTATATGAAGTAAAAATGTAATTAATTTTTTTACACGCTCTTCTAAATTTCACAAATGCCATGTGGACGAAAATTTGTGTAGGATTTATTGGATGATTGCATTAGAATACTTCTTATTCTCTTAGTAATTGATACTTTAGCATAGTTTCCTAAGATCGGCCGGATGGCCGCGTGGGAAAGCTTCGGCTTACCACCCTGGAGGATCCGGGTTCAAATTCGGGTCCCACACCTCTCAATTTTTCAGGATGGGTTCGGGCTCGGCCTGTTGAACCCCATCCTTCAACCATCCGGTTGACCCCATCATAGGAGGGGTTTGGGCTTGGCCTGTTGAACCCCATCCTTCAACCATCTGGTTGACCCCATTATGGGTACTGGCCAGCCTGTGATGGGAGCTATAAATGGCTGCTGCCAGATAAAGAATATCCCATGAGGATATGGCGGTCTAATAAAACTAACCTAACCTAACCTAAGGAAAGTGGAGCTTTTAAAAATCTCTATTTTATCTCTCTGTTTCTGCTATATCACCTTCAATAATAACTGATAAAATTTTTGAAATGTTCTGCAGAAATATTTTTTCATTAAAGCTAACTCAAAGCTACAATTTCAATAATTTAAAATGGCAGACATTCAAACTTCAAAATAGCTTTTGTAAATATGATAAATTTTTTTAGGAAATTCAATAAAAGGGTTTTTCCATTTATGATCATTTTGATAAAGTGCATTTATAATCTTGTAATATATATACAGTCAAACCTTGGTTCACGAACTTAATTGGTTCATGAAGGTCGTTCGTAAACCGAAACAATTTTTCCTATAGGAATTAGTATAATATGAAATGGATTAATCCGTTCCTGATCACAGATGATTGCTTATCTAAACTTTTACAACAGTACTTTGTGCACAAGTTCTTAACACAAAATCATGGAAACCATTAAATCTATCACAAAAAAGATAAACACAACACTAAGAAGAGGAATCCATTAAATCTTTCACCAAAAAGATAAGCACGACACTAAGCAGATCAAATATACCAGAAATCTTAATTTAGTTTTATCGTTCCTGTATGGAGAAGAGTTGAGGGGGAAGTGAAATGTTATTGTTTGGAAGGGGGATAATTTCTTTTTTTCTGTCTCTTGGCACTACTCGACTCTGCTTCAGATCCACTGGGCCTCTGTCTCACTAAAAAGTTTTTTAGTGTTATTTGTTTCTGTCTGTGTTCTAAACTGTTTGTAAATATGATACATGACATTATCATTGAAAATAATAATGCCACGTGTCGAAACACAGTACCTCATCTGAGACGCTTTGTGTTGGGAAAATTTGTTCGTAAACCGAACTGTTCGTGATCCGATGCGTTCATGAACCGAGTTTTGACTGTATTTCAAAACCAGGAACTCCGGGAAAGTAAAATATTATTATTATTTTTTTTTTCTAGAAATTCTTGTTCCTTTTATATATATGAATAAAAAAGAAAAAAATTATTACCTCCGCCAAAACTCCATCAATTTTATTATAATAAGTGCTAAAAACTTCATTCAAATTTTTCTGCAATAAAAGTAATCAGGAAATAAAATCTTATTAGAGTATCAATGTGCTCATTTTTAAAAGCATAAAGGAATTAAATGAAAATTTTCTGAATATCGAAAAATTAGACCGAAATTTCACGTTTATACTTTTGTGCTTTTATATTATTAACTGTTTCCATTATATTTTTACATCATTTTTTCATAATTGTCAAATATACAAGGTGACGAAAATCTTCGTCGTAAAATTTTGTATACTGATAGGGGACCTCGAAACAAGTCGAAAATGTCTATCGAACTTATGGTCTAAGTGGCACCATTTTCGAGTTATAACTCTTTAAAGCTAGCCAATCACCATCGACTACACAAAAGTCCCGTTTTGGTAACGCGACGTATCGTGACAATGCGTCGCGTTAACAAGACGGGTCGCATTGTGCCGCTCTCCTATTTACTACCGGGTAATAAGAATGCGAGCGACGCATCTTGGCAACGCGACGCATCGTAACGCTTTGTATAGTCGACAGTGATTGGCTAGCTTTAAAGGGTTATAACTTGAAAACGGTGCCATTTAGACCATATGTTCATTAGACATTTTAGACTTGTATCTTCGAGGTCCCCTAACAGTACAAAAAATTTTACGACGAAGCTTTTCTTCGCCCTGTATAGTAAACCGTATAAGTTTAACAAGACATTCGACTTTCTAAATATTTTTTATTTATTTATTTACAAAATATTAAGATTTTAAGATACTTTTTCTTCGTTTCAGATCACTGAAGTATACTCAAAATAATTTCTTAATATTTACAACGAAATACTGTATAAATAAAAGTCAAAAACCAATATCAACAACAATGGATAATACTTTACGAAACATGTACAGTTACGCATATATTCGTCGTTTAGTTAATGTATTAATGTGCCTTACTTACGTTCAAACAATCATCAAATTCCTAAAAAAATGAAAAAAAAAATATTTAGTATTCATATATCTGTGGGTAGGAGGTATAAGACACTATGTCACATTTACTACATTTTACAGGAGAGCAGTTTGAGTTTGTTTTACGTTGTTCTCCCTTATGGACTTGGTGTTATTTAAAAGCACCATACTCCACCAATTATTAATGTAGCACAAGTGTTGTATATCTGTGGGTAGAGGACGAGAAACCCATATGATTATGCCAATAATCTCATTTTGGCCAAAAATGGACATAGTGTCCTATACCTTATATAAATTTGTAGAAAAATATTATATCAATAAGAACTTAAATGTATACAGATTTTCTTATATAACTTTTTGAAATTTTATCTAACTTATAAGTAAACTTTAGAGAATTAAAAATGATTGAAATTGATAAAATTGATGGCATAAATATTTCTATGCTTTCTATTTTTTCCACTTTTTAATAAGAACTTAAATGTATACAGATTTTCTTATATAAGTTTTTGAAATTTCATCTAACTTATAAGTAAACTTTAGAGAATTAAAAATAATTGAAATTGATAAAATTGATGGCATAAATATTTCTATGCTTTCTATTTTTTCCACTTTTTATCTATTAAGATGAACTCACCTTAGAATCTACAGCATTGTTACAGCATTGATATGCCTCTGTGATGATCTGTTAAAGTTTATGAAGGAGCTTTAATTAAAAGTTATTTAAATATATTTAAATACAGTATCTAAATTATTCTTTGAAGTATATACAGGTGAAGGAAAACTTCGTCGTAAAATTTTGTGTATTGATAGGGGACCTCGAAACAAGTCGAAAATGTCCAATAGGCCGTGGCACACTAAACACGACACGAAACGAAGCGGAGCGAAACAAAGATGACAGAAATTTGTATCTTTCGCTTCGCGTTGCACTGCGCCGCAGCTTGTCTACACTGCAGTCGAGTTACTTCTCACACACTAAACACGACGCGAAACGAAGCGGAGCGAAGCAAAGATGACAGATATTTGCATCTTTCGCTTCGCGTTGCACTGCGCCGCAGCTTGTCTACACTGCAGTCGAGTTACTTCTCATGTTTCATGGATTTGCCGGTAGAGATAGTTTGCGGAGTGTTGTTGATTTGTTATTAGCACGGTTATTAGAAAGAAATGATCATATATTTTCGGTATTCTTTTAATCTCATGTGATATAGACTTGGTCTTTTTTTGTACTTCTAAAACAAATTCTATATCTGATCGCAACCAGACGGTTGTACTTTCGCCATTTTCCAAGTATATAAAACATTCGTTTCTATTGATTTATTGCTTCCTTCACGTCTTGCCGCACCGTTGCGCGTGTTGACTGGTCAAAGTTCAACTTTCTCATCTCCTTTCGCGGGGCTATGCGCGTTAACTCGAGCAGCCGCAGGTGAAAAGCTAGTCCAAGACACACCATACGCGTGTAACCGCGCGAAGTTGCTTTCTTATGTTTCGCTTCGCGTCGCGTTCAATGTGTCACAGCCTTAATGAATATAGGCTATAGTCTAAATGTCACCGTTTTCGAGTTATGACTCTTTAAAGCTAGCTAATCATCATTGAGTACACAAAGCTTCACGATGCGTCGCATTCGTCGTTCGTCTTCTTACTACACGCTAATAAGAAGGCGAGCGATGAATCATTACACAAAATTTTACGAGGAAGTTATTCTTCACCCTGTATAATATTAATATAACTTTATATATTATAATTCTTATATGATTTTAACTTCATGTCAGATACCATTCCTTGCTATAAACGAAGCAATCAATGAAATTTAATAAATATTTGGATTCATATCTTCCAAAACCAAATTTTAAAACTATATTTGCATTCATTATAATAAGATTTAGAATGAATACAAAATATAGTTTTTAAATTCAGTTTTGGAAGATGTGAATCCGAATCTTTATTAAATTAATTGAATTATCTTAAAATTTTTTTTTGGTTTGAAGAAATAATTGAAATTTCAAAAATAAAAAATAATTCAAAAATTTGAAGTTTGAATAATTCAATACAGCAAGTCCCCGCTTAATGATTTTTTTTGGTTTGAAGAAATAATTGAAATTTCAAAAATAAAAAAATAATTCAAAAATTTGAAGTTTGAATAATTCAATACAGCAAGTCCCCGCTTAATGCTGTTTCGATATAACGCGGTTTTTTTTCGAATTCTGTATTTTTTTATTGATTCACTTTGGAGCGGTTTTTCAAACCATCATATTCAAATAAATCCGAAATGAAACGAAGACGAGGAAGTTAGCAAAAGGAACTTCCAACAGATTTTTCTCAAAACAAGTTTAGTCACTATTTCAGAAATTATAGGATCAGTTTATATAAAATGATCCAAATTTTGATATAAGATCAAAATGCAAGACGAAGTATCACGGATGCTATCGACAATTGCTTTTTGAACGGAAAAGGCAAACGACGTTAGATGATTTCTTAATGAAAAACAAAAAAAGTCAAATGAGGAAGAACCTTCCTCATCACAGACATAAATTATTTACTCGAATATTTTTGATTTTCATGAATATTTATGAATACAAATCGATATTAGCAATAAAAAATGCGTATAATTATGTAATATAATAGTAATAATACGTAACAAAATAAAATAAAAAATTCGTATATTTTTTTATTCATTGTCCTGTTTCACTTATTCCCCATTATTTACGTATTAAGATTATCTCGTATAACGCTGTTTCATTTTGCGCTTGATTTTTTTGGAACGTATTCCCCCAAGTTAAACGGGGTTTACTGTTGTAGCCTTTCAGCCTTTATCGTAATTCAAAAGAAAAATCTTTTAACTATTATACATAAACATTATTTTTAATAATTCTTAGCTTAAGTGCATCTTAATCCTTTAAAGCTAGCCAATCGCATCGAGTACACAAAGCGTGTTGCCAAGACGCATCGCATTACGTCGCTATCCCAGTTACTACTATACTTGATAGTAAAAAGGCGAGCGACGCGTCTTGGTAACGCGACGCTTCGTGATGGTTTGTGTACTCGATGACGAATGGCTTTAAAGCGTTAAGTCTGTTTCCAATATTTCGCTTTTATCTGATTTAATTATGTTTTGAAGATATTCAAACAAATTTTATTTAAATATCTTCAATATCTTTTCTCAGTGCAATCGAAGAATACTATAAACCAAAATTTTATAGTATTCTTCTCATTACATATCTTAGAAAACAAAATATTTTCGTATATTTTGGATTAAAATTAAAAAAAATGACAAACTGTTGTTTTAAACATCACATACTTTTTGAACAATTATCATTGTATACTGACATTAAATTTAGAGAAAATTATTACTTACGTCCGCCTTTATTTCATCTAAGATTAAAAAATAAGCCGTTAAATGTTAACAATGAGATAATTATAAATTCAGAAATTTATTAAAAATATCTTACAATAGTCGGCAGGATCGATTGAATCCTCTATAAATATATAACAAATATAAATACAGTACAAAATAAATAAACTAAACATTATTATAAATTATTTAGTATGTACTTACGACCAATACAACACGGTAAACTGAAACAAAAGGTAAAGACAGCAACAACTGCAATTGCTTTCATGATGTTTGAAAAGTGGAAAATTATCTTCTAAAATAGTGATTTTAGTCGAACTCTTCCTTTCGAAATATTCTCAAATTTTGTGGTTATTTATAGTAATTTCTGTTCACGTAGGTAAATTCCCAAATACAGTAAAGAAATTTTAACCAATAATCTAATTTTGAACTACAGCTGTTGCACTAATGACCCAATAACAAAAATGCTCTAGTTATATTACCTTATTTGGAGAAATTAATTTATTGATGTACATTTTCCAAATAAGGTAAACTAAAAATTCAGAATTTATTTTATTTAATAAAATTCGGATGAAGCAGTTTTCATTATTAAACACTTATATCCGTTTTAATTAAATTTAGAGAAAATTATTACTTACGTCCGCCTTTATTTCATCTAAGATTAAAAAATAAGCCGTTAAATGTTAACAATGAGATAATTATAAATTCAGAAATTTATTAAAAATATCTTACAATAGTCGGCAGGATCGATTGAATCCTCTATAAATATATAACAAATATAAATACAGTACAAAATAAATAAACTAAACATTATTATAAATTATTTAGTATGTACTTACGACCAATACAACACGGTAAACTGAAACAAAAGGTAAAGACAGCAACAACTGCAATTGCTTTCATGATGTTTGAAAAGTGGAAAATTATCTTCTAAAATAGTGATTTTAGTCGAACTCTTCCTTTCGAAATATTCTCAAATTTTGTGGTTATTTATAGTAATTTCTGTTCACGTAGGTAAATTCCCAAATACAGTAAAGAAATTTTAACCAATAATCTAATTTTGAACTACAGCTGTTGCACTAATGACCCAATAACAAAAATGCTCTAGTTATATTACCTTATTTGGAGAAATTAATTTATTGATGTACATTTTCCAAATAAGGTAAACTAAAAATTCAGAATTTATTTTATTTAATAAAATTCGGATGAAGCAGTTTTCATTATTAAACACTTATATCCGTTTTAACAGCGAGTTTCTTATTCTTTTTTTGGGTCCAAGCATCGTCAGTAATTTTAATTTTAAGTTAGTACTTCATTAATTGACTAAAATAAATCATTAATTAATATATATCCTGTACTGAACTTCACTTATGCATTGAAATTTTTTCAATATTCTTAAATAATTTGTTATTACGAAGAAATATCGAACGTAATTTTGTATTTATATTTTATGGAAAATTTCAATATAATTTTCTTTCTAATATACTAAATGATTATTTTTCCATTTAAGAAATTTGATTTATCGATTATTTTTTATTAATCAACTGCAGTAATAGTTTACATTTATTTATTTTAATTACTGATAAAGCTAAGATACACTATCTAGTTACGAACATGATTCATATATAAGTTTTGTTCGTAACTGAGACACTCTTGCTATTTGGCTGAGAAAAAGTTTTCAGACTACTTTTGTTGTCAAACCATTGAAAATTATTAAAGAATTTTTTGAAATTTTGTGGAATTTGAAAATAAAATTTCTTGTTTATACATACGAATGTTCGTAGCTAGAGGAATTAATATTATTAATATTGCATTAGATGAACAGTTTTTAATTAATTTTATAATATGTAGAATATAGTTAGCAGAAATTATTATATCAGTTAACGTTATACATTTATGAACTCAGTTTATCCTTCTCTTGTTTTTTCGAATTGTTATACTGTATACTGTATGTTGAGATGGATTTAATATATTATTAAAAGAATTTGTTAACAGTAATAATTTACGAGTATTTAAATTCGTTTATTTGGTCCAACCGAATTTTATAATTTGTTTACTTTCCAATTAAATTGCTAAAAATAATTAATCAACGTCATTACTATAGCAGCTGCACATCAATACTGCAGTCTGTTCATTAATATTTATTACAGAATGCATTTATAAAATGCATATTTAAATATTTATCATGGAACTTCCACAGAAACTTCATTTAAACTGAAATTATCAAGTAAATTAGGTATATATTAAAATATGAGAATATAAATTTCTAAATATTGATAAATTAACGCAATCGAAGTTTTCGACGTATTTATTATTGATATTAAGCAGAAATAATTTTTTTAATTAATTTTTTTCTGTTTCCAAAATTTGTTGAGTGAGCTTCTATATTATCGAATGTATCGGATGATTTCTTGCAGACAATATACGTTTAATGATGTATAGAAAAATATTATACACTAATTAAATGTAGTCAAAGAGTAGACATTTTAAATTTTTTATTTCTCTAGAAATTTTGATGCAGATTTGTATTTTTTGCAATTATAACAATAGGTAATCCAATATTAATAATAATACAGATTTTCATACATATATCTCGAAATAACTTTCCAAAAAATTAATATTAGTATGAAAAAATGAACAATTAGGATATAACAACAAAGTAACTTTATTTTCATATTATCATAAAAATACTTTATAAACTGTTATCTCTATTGTTGGATAAAACTGAAAATTTGATCTTTAAGATGCTGAATGAATGGAAACATTTTTTCCGTTTCATTCAGCATTTTCATTTATGGATGTAGATTTATTCTGAATATTATAATATTCAGAATAAATCTACTTCCATAAATGAAAATGCTGAATGAAACGGAATAATATAATATTCAAGATCAATCTATTTCCCATTAATAGCATTCTTCACTTATAATCTAATTTACATTAATATAATATTTTTATTATAATCTTGCAGATGCTATATAACATTATTGATTATGTATTTACAACTAATATTTAAAAAAAAAAATCAGCTGTAAAACTGTAAAAAAAGATGACCAACGCATCGACAGTGAGAGGTAACCTGAGGAGGTTTGTCATATTTTCTATATCGAAAATTGTTATTGTTTAAAATCACTGGCGGTCTACATTATAGACTATACTATAGTTCAGGGGTGGCCAAGCTTCGTGTCATTATGAGCTATATAGGAGAATCTCAATAGTTGAGAGCGCAATCAGTTTCTTTCTGGTTCAATGAGAGCCACATCAGTTTTTTCGGATAACCTTAATAATGGTTTCAAAAATTATTACATATTTTACACGCATTTATTTCGTATAGATGCATAATATTTTTTACAATAAATAAAAAAATTACAAATATATTATTTTTTCAATTAAATGAGTATTTGCTCCATATTAACTATTGAATTTCATGGTATGGAGCCATACTGAAGGTACCAAAGAGCTGCAATTTGGCCACCATTGTTATAGTCTATAAAGTAGACTGCCAGTGATTTCTGAAATGAAAAGTACCCTCAAACCTAAAATGGTTGTCCACCACTGCTACATAAAATTTTTAGTTTCCATTATATATTTAATTTTTATTTCACGAATCTATAAATGTACTGTATTTATATTTTACAAATATAGTATTATTAATTTATTTGCCTGCTAATGTTAAAATATTACTAGGTTCTGATGTTTTCCGATCATTTTTCCTTTATTTGCAGTTCATTTTATTAAATTAATAATTCTCAGTGAACTATTAAACAAAAATTAAATATTGATTTAAATTATCAAGTAGTTATTTTTAACGATGTATGAAAATATGAGATTCTTAATAAATCTTCTCTATTTTAATTTAATAACTAGTTCGATCAGAATTTTATTGTTTACTTAATTTTTAATGAATAGCATGTGCTGAATTTATCAAAATTATATTTAATCGAATAAGTAAATTAAATCATTATTATAACAACTGTGCTTCCGTTCAGTTATTGATTGAAAATGAATGAATATTTATAAAATTAATCATCAATTTTTAATCAAATTATATATATAATAAATATATATGAATCGGTGCATTAGTGGCACATCTGCTTATATGAAACGAATAAAATTTGAAAGTATGTTTGAGAAGCTTCATTTCGTGGCAACTGTTGAAGTAGTCATATTTTATAGCTAATGGAAATGTGGCCAGTTTGAAGTTTCCAACGAATGTTAAGCGATCGTATGACGTATCATATATAGACTACGTTATACAATCATATAATATTGTATATAACAAAATATCCCTAGCGTTACCCGGGCATAGTTTAAAAACGTATACAGTACAGTATATTGGGAAAAACCAGGTTTTGATCATTTGCATGTTGATTTCTTCTATACAAGTCGTTCACTTATTCTATAATATAATCCTAATAATTTTCAGAAGGTTGATGAACTTATGAATCTATGTTTTTCCGCTTTTCGATTTGGAAAAGATTTACTTGAAGGAACATTGAAATTCATAATGTTATGGTTTATTGTATAAAAATAATTTTAAATAATAAATATTTATTTTAAAAAAAAGTTTATTTTACTTAAAATATCTATGAAGGGGCGGAGACTGTTTTATATCACGTGACATTTCTGGCCTTCATCCCGTTGAGAAAGAATCCACTCGGTATTATTTAAGTATGAAATGTAGACGAATAAAATCAAAAATGCAGAAAGCGTTCGTTGATTTGTATGTATAAGTATTTTTCACAAATTATTGCTTATTTTCGTTCCAATAAAACACAACGTTCACCCATCGCGATGATGATGGTAATGATCGATGATCTTGGAATATGATTAAATTTAATTAAAAAAAACATACACTACACATAGCGCCATCTATTGACTAAATCGTTAAATTCTATGGAATTGTTGAATTGTTCGTAATTGTTAAACATTGATTGTTCTAAAAAATCACAAAGAGTCAGTTATCTAAGTTTGACAATCGCAGAGAACCATGCCAAGTTTGGCGGTCGCGGTTTCTACCGTTTAGTTTATTCGACGCTTTATGTATGCAAATAACGAAAATATAAGATATTCATCACATGGTGAAGATTATACTCGTATATGGGCAATCGCAGAGAACCATTCCAAGTTTGGCGGTCGCGATTTCTACCGTTTAGTTTATTCGACGCTTTATATATGCAAATAACGAAAATATAAGATATTCATCACATGGTGAAGATTATACTCGTATATGCGTTCACTGAATAATTATATTCTAAGATAAAGCAAAAATTAATGGATATAATATTACTATTAGTCTATATGAGATTGAAGCGCAAAATTTTAATAAAGTATTGAAATAACCGAAATTTCATACTAAGAACTTTAAATTTTTACTAGCAATGCATTTAAATACGAAAGCTTAAAGTTTGCGCTTTAATATAAAATACTTGCTATTTTTTATTATTATAAAGTATGATAAATAAAACTAATCTGCTAAATAAAATTTGTCTATAAGAATTTTTCACGTGATAAATGTTTGGGAATTAAACGCTTACGTTTTCCTTCTAAACTGACCTCGATCGGATTAGCCCGTAGGTCTCTTCAGATAACTTTTTCTTGGTAGGAATGTGCAGATAACTTTTTCCTGGCAGTATCAAGTATATCGAAATGGAAGGACATTGAATGGTTTTGCAAATTTTTTTACTTGTGATTGGCATTTCGATTCAACCAAGCTATCTCATTCTTTCTGAAGACACATCACACGATAATTGCTGGACTTTGGGATTTCGAAGATAGTTTCTTTGAAAAAAGTTGATTTTTATGAACTTACCTTGCCGTCACTATCCGTATCTTCTTTCACAATTATCAGCCTACCTTGATTCTTTAGAAGAAAACATTTTTTCTAAGAAGAAAACACTAATTTATATATTAAAAAAGAAAAATAAAGAAACAAGCGGGCTATCTTAATTAAAAGTGACCTTTATTCTTCAAAAAACAAAGTTTTTATGTAATAACTTTTTATTGATAGTTTATTTTTGAAAATAAATCTGAGATTGTGATATCTCCGTTAATAACTTTCGCGTTTCTGTGTAAGATTCAAGGAAACTTTTGTTTACACTCTTCGAGCAGTCGGAGGGAATTTTCATGGCGCCATTTTTAATCAATGTTAAACATTATTTTTTCAATAATTTGAATAGGTTACATATTGTTTAAAGGTACGATTGCATATATTATAAAACCCAACAAAAATGGTACCGATCGATAGGGGGTCGAGATATGCAAAATATCCCTAATGAACTAGGGGTCAAAAGTTAACGAGATATAGCAACTGAAAGTTTCACAGTGCATGTGGTTTGACACTGTGCTTCGTCTCGCTTCGGTGTGCAGAGCGACGCGTCCCGTTCCCTTGACGCGTGTATATCTCGTTAATCTTTGACCTTTGACCCTTAATTCATTAGGGATATTTTGCGTATCTGGACCCCTCTATCGTTGGTATCATTTTGCTGGGTTTTGCAATGTATGTAATTGTACCTTTTTTTAAATATGGCTGCGCGAAAATTCTTATCTATTTATAAGCCATACTTTTATTATCGGATTCAGCCGCATTTATAATTTCTATTAATAAATTTAGTTCTAGGAAACAAGACAAAGACTATCTTCCTAATTTTTAAGTCGTATAGGCCCTAAATTATTTACAATAGAATCCAAACCAAATTAAAGATGAGATTTTAGATCTGTATAGACATAAAAGGAAGATTTTAATGGAGAACGAAAATAAAGATGCAGACAATATTCCGGTAGCATTATATGTTATTAGTAGACATACCACAGGTATTTTAGACTTTAACTGTAGGCTACAGTTATGTATGCCCGCTAATGGAATTATTAAACGACAGCCATCTGTAGATAGCATTTTTGTATTTTCGACATTTCATTAATTATATTAACTGTCAAACAGTTCATTGGCATATGGCAACTCGATAATATCTGTAATCTTTGTTTAGAAATGCGTAATCGGTTCATCTTTTAGTTTTTATCTAAGAATTTTGCCGCATTGAATTTTTGAAGCTTGTTTCTACGTCTTAAATAAACTAATGGAACAGTTCTGTCCAGTTAATTAACCTCTTTTATATGAAAAAAAATGTACGTAATTTGTCCAGCATTCCGATAATTTGCATACATCAATTCGAGATTTAATAAGACTTCTATAAATTTTATGCGAAATTAATTTGAGTTTCAAAACATGTTAATTCATTTATATATTTAACTAGAAAAAATTTTTTCGAGTTCAATATCGAATTATCTTCGAGGGCGATAAATAATTACTGATTCGATAGGTTCATATTTTACTAATCAGTGACAGTTAAGTTAAAAATAGAATATCTTATCCTATTTTTCATAAAAATAAATGCTATACATCATGCTGCATCTCTTTATTTCTTTTAATACGGGGGAGTTTATTCGAAATTCCAAAGTACGAAATAACTGATAACTATGGATAACCAATATTGCTTCATCTTTTGGTCGATTTTCTATACAAAGATTAAAAAGATTAATTCTTCCATATAAGCTCGCAATCTTACTAAATATTCTTTGTATTTTTCAAGATAATTGGTACGCTTTTTGGCATTTATAAGTTTATTTCATTGGTAAACGTTGTTTGATTCTTCCATATAAACTCGCAATCTTTCTAAATATTCTTTGTATTTTGCAAGATAATTGGTACGCTTTTTGGCATTTATAAGTTTATTTCATTGGTAAACGTTGTTTGTCGATAGCTTAATTTGCAAAAAGAGTTATTTCTGGTTTAGCGTGCGAAGTAGGAGTTAAGATTTCTGACTTTTAAGACCTTCTACATTTCGGCTAAACGATCTTTTATCGTAAGTGTTGAATCAATTAGTAATTCTTATAGAAACATGCCACGAAAGATAAGTTCTATCTACGTAGTTTTGTACCTTCTAGAGTTAAAATGTTAGAAAAGAATGGCTTTTAAGACCTTCTACATTTCGGCTAAACGATCTTTTATCGTAAGTTTTGAATCAATTAGTAATTCTTATAGAAACATGCCACAAAAGATAAGTTCTATCTACGTAGTTTTGTACCTTCTAGAGTTAAAATGTTAGAAAAGAAGGCGGAAGTAGAATTTCTTAAAATATCACCCATAATTTATTTCATTAGTTTTCATGAATATTCTAAATGTTGAATCAGCAGCAAATTTTTTAACAGGAATCGGTGCATTAGTGGCACATCTGCTTATATGAAACGAATAAAATTTGAAAGTATGTTTGAGAAGCTTCATTTCGTGGAAAAAAAATAACAACAACAGAAATTTAATTTTCTCATATATTGTATTTTTCCTATATCAGCATTTGATTGTTTAATCGAATATTTTTTTAAGTAGAATTTAAATATTTTTTTTTCGTATAAATTTTAAACTTTTCTTCGAAGTCCATAAAATCTGATAAGATACTAAACTATATCTTGCTTCGGTAAAAGTTCCTATATCAGCATTTGATTGTTTAATCGAATATTTTTTTAAGTAGAATTTAAATATTTTTTTTTTTTTGTATAAATTTTAAACTTTCTTCGAAGTCCATAAAATCTGATAAGATACTAAACTATATCTTGCTTCGGTAAAAGTGATATTTTTATTTAATGAAAAAAATGAAAGAATAAAATTTGTGATATATTCCATAAATAACAACTAATAAACTGCGAATGGAATTAAAAAAAAAAAAAATATTTTGTAGAAAAACATAGAATTAAATCATAGCGAACTTTATAAATATATAAACTAAACATTATCTCTTTCTGTGGGAAATACAATCATCAAATTATAATTACAATACTTTATCCTTCTCTTTCGTTATTCATATAATTACGGTCGTTAGTTTAGATTTGTACGTGTTAAGTTAAGACCATCATAGTTTTTTGTGCTCGTTTGGTCTGAACAAACTGCAGGCACCAAAGTAATATCAAGCGGATATTAAAAGTCAGCAAATTTCCTATCTTAGAAATGCTAAATTATTTTACTTTTAACTATCTTTAAATCGAGTTGGATAGATTAAAATATTATTGTCTGTAGTTTATAACAATTGGTCATCATGGCCATCAGCTACCGTGATCAATTGTTCATATACTACGCGTATCTATATGAACAATTGATCACGGGCTCAACTTGGTCAAAAAATTAATTATATGAAGAAATATTGCGAAACTTTTTTCAAAATCTGATGCTTAATAATCGACGCATTTAATATCGTATTCTGAATTTGCATCTTTCACATTTATAGCCGCGTAAATTGTTATTTATCCCAAAGAATCGCTTCTTTATCAATCTATGCATTTAGAAGTCGATAGATGGATTTCCATCGAGATTCTGAATTGATCATTTTTGTCCAGATTATAGAACTGAACGACCGTGGTCATAATTATTATAAACGGCCAACTTTTTGATTTCTAACATAAGAACCAGGTTAATTAATCTAGTATATTTTCCAAGATTTGGCTATAAAAGGTTTACGATCATTTAATTTATTCTTAAACGTACTTAATAGCCTCTCACATCATTAATGCCATTGGTGAATTATTCAATAAATTCACAGTTATCAAGTACTAACGGCAATTAATGTGTGGTGGACGGAACGCAGCAAGCTGTCGGCGCTTTTCCCCTCCGCCTGACCTTGGGTATAAACAGGTGTTGGTACGATGCCGGAGGGCTTAATTGCAACTCCTGTTGGAAGTGTAAGCCGGGATGTCAAATACAGCAAAAACTCTACAGGCTGTCTACCAACTTCTGGTTGCTCTTAAATCCGGATTAAATTAATCCATTGTGGATTATTTTCGGAAATACCAACAAAATCTTAATAGATAAAACAAAAAATTTCGACGTTCGATTAATTGAAACAGAAAAGCCAGCCATCGGATTAACGCTCCAAGGTTGCAGTTTTCAATGTTTTGAACGGCCCAGTTATTGCAACCTATGTTACGTAAAAAATTGTAGATTAAATGCTCGAATGTTTATCGATTTAGGCGAAAATCCGATAGATTGTAATTTCCTTCCATGACATTTTGACTCTTATGCAAATATTGACACGGGTTATTCAAATTTCGTGGATTAACTGGAATTTTTATTTGATCAAAAATTCTATCAATGATCAAACTATTTTTTCCCGATGGCTGAGTTGCGTCTGTGGTATGTCTACTCCCACACTTTCTTTCTTGTGGGAGTGGAGATATCAGAATGTTTAGGTTAGGTCTGGTTGATATTACTAACACCTTCTGTCCTATCAATTCTTTAGCTGAGTGACTGTGATATGTTAATTATAGATATAAGTCTAGTCCTAAGTTACTAACACACTAACATTTTATTTAATTAAAAAAAATAATAATAAATAATAATAAAATTATTAGTTTTAGGTATTAACATAGTTGTAAATCTTTTACTAACTTCGTTTCCTCTTAACGTACTTTCTAGACATACTACTAACATAGTTCTAGGTTTCTAATAACATAATACTTAATTTCTACTAACATAGTTCTAAGCTTCTACTTAACATAGAATGGGTTGAGTTACTCTCACACATGTCATCACATAGGTTAAGTTGGAATGGTTCTTTGCATTTTTTTTTACATTTCGTTTTTAATTTTGGCCCAGAACGGTTCCCTTAGTACTCTATTTGAGTGGAAAGGGGGCAATCAAAATTTAGCCACCAAGCTTACCATACAAAAAAAAAAAAGAAGACCATGCGTTCTCGAAGTTTTAACGTTAGTATTGAGTAATTACGTGACCAAACTATTTTGCATATGATTTGCGTGCCGTTCGTCCTTATTTATTTTCGACCAGTGGTGGGGTTGCGTCAGCCTCCTCTCCCGAGCATAGATGTTTATAAAATTAGTTAAAAATTACTAAAATGTTTCTGAGTAAATATTAAAATTACGTTACAATTATATCACAGTCTAGGCATAATATCGGCCATGGCTACGGATGGAAAAATCACCAAAGTTATCGTGACTATAGATGGCTACAATAGAAAAAAATTTAATTATAATTTCGCAGAGATAACGATTTATGTACGTCTTTAAACAGAATCGAAGAAAAAAAATCGTTGCAGATTTTTATTTCGTTTAAGAAATTTGCATAAAGCGACATAAAGTCGTTTAGATAAAACTTCATTAGAATTAGACTTTTCTTTTTTCTGGTGAAAGGCCGATGGAATTCGCCGATAAGAGAAAACATATGTCAGTCACGTAAAAAATCAGGAAACAATCGAATTTATTCGATTAAAAAATATTTTTAATTGTTTTTGTAGCGCTATTAAAATGCACTTTCCGAGACTACACCCATTAAAAAAAATCTGACTGATGGTTTTAATGCCAACCGAGTGATGTGGAACTGGAGAAACAAATATTCCGCGCGTGGTGCGACACGGAGATATTTTACAAAATAGCAACCTGTGAGATTTAACTAAATCTTAAGAGTAGATAAAATATTCCGAAAGACGATGGCCGCCGGCGGAAGATATTAATATTTATCAACCGTCCTCGACTCGTTATTAAAAAGTTCTTTGGCTTACTTTTACTTTTTGAAATCGTTTATGGAAGCTAAGCAAAAAGTGGATCATTATTCTTCCATAAATAATAATCTGTCATAAGTGCTAATTGAGTGTTAGCGGTTTCTCTACCATTTCTAAAAGAATTTTAATACCGACCAAAAAGGCCGAGCTTAATCCTCATTCTTTGGTGGAAATAATATTTATTTCCCTTTTGATAGCGTATTAAATTCCAAGATATTTTAATATACGTTTCGTCATAAAAACTCGTATTGTTAGTGAAAGGGGGAAAAGATAACAGCTTTGGAACAAATAGCAAAACGAGGCGTTTTTTTCTTCGTGAAAAATAAAATTAAAATTACAAAAAATAATAAAATTTAAAGTATCATTAGTGCCTATTAATTATATCCATGTTATGTTGTCTAATTATAATTAAGATTCTAATTATTGAGCTAATTTATATTTCTTATGCAACTTATTGTAATGATTTTACCAAAAATTGTGACGAAAAAATGTGGAAAACATTAGATGTGAAGAAACTGAGTATGGACACCTCACCAAAATCCCTACATGAATGATCACTCCATCGATGTGACTAGCGATTCATTCATTAATTTATAAAAAGGGGATAATTTAAATTAATTTGTAAAATGATTTATCGATGGAATTATGCTGGAAGAACGATAGAAATCGTCGATACAATTTTGGGCGCGTTCCAAACCTCAACAGCGAGTCATCAATGATTAGTCTCTTTTGACGTCAGATTTTGAAGAGTTTCTGATAATTTGAACGCATAGTATAGTCAGTACGGTTTAAGTACATGAAGGGTAGACATTGAGTACTGAAGCTATCTCAGTCAGAAAATATGTGTTATGAAAATAAATATCTACTTCGTAAAATTGGATGAAGCAGTCAAAAAACTAGTACGAATACAGGATATATCTTACCATCCATACAACACTGTTTTTTCGGAAACGCGATGTGGTAGGAAGTAGGGAAAAAAGTTTGGTCATCAAAGTATATCTGGAGAATCGAATAGTCATGATAAAAATTTTGTGGGCCTACCGGAAGTACGGGTACAAAGAGTCAAGTCTGAAATCTCCAATGAAAACCTATAACGATTTAAGCATAATTGAATAGAATTTAAAATCAAACAACTTTTGTTTTGAAAGTATTTAACATCACTTACGGATTGTGAGATATCACAAAATAAATATGCTGCCACATGTACTGCCGATTGGGCTATTCAAGCAATAAGAAGAAAAAGAATCCGACAGAGGGCGTCTGTGCGCTCATGAAGGTCTGAAGTAAGTCGGGAAACCCTTGTTCTTGAGTATGACTCCGTGCCGAACTGTGATGGCGAAAGACTTGTCGCATCTGCTGTTCGAATACTACTTCCGTAGTTCTTTCTGTTTCTTAACATTCAACTTAATTTGTATAATATTGCTCTTTGTTGCTTGAATAGTATTCTGCAATGTACGCCTCTCTCGGATCATTCTTCTTATAGCTTGAATAGCCCAATCGCGGTACATATGGCGGCATCTTTTTGTGATATCTCACAATCTGTAGCTGATATTAAATACTTTCAAAAGTTGTTTGTTTTTTACAGTTTTATTGAATTACGTCCAAATCCGGATACGTTTTTCATTGGAGATTTCAAAGTTGACCCTTGGAACCTTACTTCCGGTGGGCTCATAAAATTTTTATCATGACCATTCGTTTCTCCAAATATATTTTGGCCATCAAAATTTTACTCTTTACTTCCTACCACATCGAATTTCCGAGATAAAAGGATGATACGGATGGTAAGATATACCCTGTATAGGCCATGCAACGAGCATTAAAATAAAATTAAATGCAGCACGTTCTTTCCACATTTAATTTTATTTAAATGATCTTTGCACAAACCTATTTAGTGTTTATAATATTTAACATCTATAAACACAATACTGAACATCAAAGTCGCTCTTATTACAACAATAAAAGTACTTCCCTTAATCAGAAATCCTTTATCATAAACCGATGGGTTTGTTTTCAAGAATTTCATCATAATCTTTTTTCAAATACTAAAAACAAGATTGTTTATAAGTATATATCGGCAATAAAAATAAGTTATTAAAATGGCCTTCAATTGTTTCAAAATACAGTACACCTTTGTCTAACCTATACAGTTTTGAATAACTAAAATTTAACTGTAATATCATTTTATTTGTAACAATTTATATAAAAACAAAATATAATATTCTACTTTTAAGTAGTATATAGCTTAACATTTCATAATTCAGACTGAAGAGGAGATTAAATGCAATTAATATGAGAAGTTGAGCTTGATGCAGGAATTATGTTTACTTCAACACACATATAGAAATTATAAGAAATTCCAATTCTCTATTTAAACATATGAAGTTTTCTTACTTTATTAAATATAAATTCCAAATATTTTTCATAAAAATGAAAGCTTATTCAAGAAAAATTAAGTCTATTATTACATTCTTTTAATTTTAAAATTTAATAAGTAAAAATAACTAAGAATATTTTTTTCCATTAATAAAACTAAATATAAGTTTAAAAATATTTTTCTTTAAATGGATCTTTTATAATTGCAGTTACTGCATGAATCTGCTTCATAAAATTAATAATTGTGTCGGTTTACTATGTATTGAAGCAAGATTAATCTCAACCCAAGAAGATCTTATGAATTTTTTGAATCAGAGTAAACTTGAATGTAAGATCGTATGAATTTTTAAAATTGTATAATATACATCGAATAAATGTATTAATCAAAATATTAGAAAAATCAAATAATTTTTGAAATTTTCTTGATGATACAGTTAAATATGATCTTCACAGCATCGTATTCTGATCTGCGATCAGAGAAAACGGGGTGGCATGCTCCTTGACTGCTCTCTCCACCATTACGAACGATATCTTTTTGAGACTTAGGGATTGGTTGAACTGTGCATATGAGCAAGGATTATGCGCGTAGCTGCAGTCGGCCGGCCATTGACTTTGTCGCGGGCGAGCCAACCTTTCTGTGGTTTTCTGTAGCAGGAGGACAACAGACTTTGAAATTTGCTTTCCCTGTAGGTTATCTTTCTGATTTTTCTGGACCAATTGTTTGCAGCGTTGAACTTCGCCTATCTCGGGTTGTACCGATTGTACAGCAACACCGTCCACGATAGGCCAAAATTAGAAGGATCTATTACCCGGCGGGCTGGTTAGATCAATCTGGTCTCTCTCGTTCTATGGATCCGAAGGTGGTGGATTAAGTCCATACCGTGTGTTAGCTATGAGTAAAGCCGAATTTTTTATGTCGCAGAAGGATTTCTGTATATTCGAAATCTTGGTGGAGCAGGGCTTTTAGTCCTATACAGCAATGTCTTAAGATCTTTATGAGCCTTATGCGAAAATCACTGGAACTAATTATCCGCATAAATAGTATATGGAAATTGATGATTTTTGATTTAGCACGAGTATTTTTCTCTCTAATTTCATGATGTTAGAAAATAAATATTTTGGAATATTTTCGATATTTTGCATTTAAAATGTTAAAAAATGATAACAAACTGTTGTTTTATATATCACATATTTTTTGAAGAATTATCATCATATTTTATATTAAATTTAAAAAAAAATTATTACTTACCTCCTTCTTTATTGTTTCTAAGATTGAAAAATTAGCCGTTAAATGTTAATAATGAGATCATTATCAAATCAGAAATTTATTAAAAATATCTTACCATTGTCTTCGCCATTAGTAGGCACCTCTATAAATGTATAACAAATATAAATACAGTACAAAATAAATTAATTAAACATTATTATAAATTATTTAGTGTGTACTTACGACCAATACAATAGGGTAAACTGAAACAAAAGGTAAAGACAGCAACAACTGCAATTGCTTTCATGATGTTTGAAAAGTGGAAAATTATCTTCTAAAATAGTGATTTTAGTCGAACTCTTCCTTTCGAAATATTCTCAAATTTTGTGGTTATTTATAGTAATTTCTGTTCACGTATGTAAACTTTCAATACAGAGTAAAGAAATTTCAACCAATAATCGAATTTTGAATTACAGCTGTTGCACTTATAACCCAATAACAAAAATGCTCTAGTTATATTACTTTATTTGGAGAAATTAATTTATTAATGTGCATTTTCCAAATAAGGTAAACTAAAAATTCAGAATTTAATTTATTTAATAAAATTCGGATGAAGCAGTTTTCATTATTAAACACTTATATCCGTTTTAACTTTATCTATAGATATAAGTAACGCCTCGAGATTGTATATTGATATTTCTGGATTGCTCCCTCTAATGGCCATTTCCATCAAAAGCGTAGCAGCCGAAGTGGAGGAGTCATTTGGTATAATAGTCGATTTTGAGGTACTACTCTTTTTTTATTATTAGAAGCTGGTCATCAGACTTATTAACATAAATGGGATACATCTGGCCACTAAAACAAAGTCAATTTTTGCTATATTGTCGAAATTACGTTTGCGTCCGCCATGTTGATGGGATGCCTAACCAATATTACGGACGGCTTCGTTTTTCTAACATTGAAGAAGCCATCCAATAAGGTATTTTTCGACTGAGAGGGCCTCTTAATAGTATTATGCAGGCCAGGAATCTTGACAGTTTTTTTTACCATTTTCATTCAGATGTAATCAAAGAATATACGAATTAGATTTGTCTGCTTGTAGGGATGCAACAATCATGAACAATACCGATTTTCTATACTACTCGATACATTTTTTATGAAGAATCGATACTATCCGATACTTGCCCAGAAAATATCGATATACCAAAAATTGAAAATGAGTTTTTCTAAATAAATAAATAAAAATAATGATTAGAAGTATTAATTATTTTTATCTAAAAATAATTATTTCTTAAAAATACTTTATGAAACATCAAAAATGTTTAAAGTTTTATCATTTTTGACAAAAAATTGATTAAAAATAATTTATTAGAAATCTTTTTACTGTATTAAAAATACTCTATTTTTAGCAAATTATAATGCTGCTAGTTAGACTCATTTTAAGCAGAGGCTCTCTGGGTTATAAGGTACTTACAAATTAAAACTTTATTTATAAAATACAGGTACAGTGGGATTTATTTACACTCGAGTCATTTTAGTAGAATTTCACAATAAAAATAACAAAATTGTTGTTTGATATCTATGTTTATGTGTATTGGATTATACACTAGAATTGTCTGATTTAAATATACAAAATTACACAATTTTCTTATGAAATTGACACTTAAACCTATAATATTATCTCCAATAAAAAAGCTATTTAAACATAGGAAGGATCAGAGATAAATGAATTATTAAACATAAGAATTATATACGAAGTGCAATTCAGTATATTAATACACTATGCCAAATTTAATTTCATCTACAGTCAAAACTCGGTTCACGAATTTGTTCCTGAAGGTCGTTCGTAAACCGAAACTATTTTCACCATAGGAATTAATGTAAAACGGATTAATCCGTTCCTGGACCTCAGATGATTGCTTGTTTAAACTTTTACCACAATCTAAGCGGAAATATAGAGGAAAACTTAATTTAGCTTTATCGTACCTGTATGGAGGAAAGTTGACGGTGTAAATGAAAGGTGGTGAAGTGAAATGTTATTGTTTGGAAGGCGATTCTTTTTCTTTTTTCTGTCTCTTGGCACCACTCGACTCTGCTTCAGACCACTGGGCTTCTGTCCCACTAAAAAGTTTTCCATTTTGATTTGTTTTTATCTACGTTTTAAAATGTTTCTAAAATGACATATGGCATTATCATTGAAAATATTTATGTTGACGGCTTGCCTGTTCGTAACTTGAAAAACTGTAAGTCATTCGAGATGCTTTGTGTTCGGAAAATATTTTTCGTGAACAGAGATTTGACTCTATATAGTCTATATATGCATTAAGACAAAAATTGTGTGTAATCTTCGTTTTGTAAATAAAGAAATTAATTTCTTTATTTA
>AYEL01057629.1:0-65020 GCA_000484575.1 Olivierus martensii
GTATATCTAAATTGGTTAGGAGTTTGTTAGATTAGAACGTTTCCTCTCTTTCACTCCTTCATTTAAATATTGAAATCCTTTATTATTTAATCTTAGTTGTTAATAAATATTTTATTTTATAATATATCCTCGTATGTGTCATTCCTTCGACCCGGAGCCCGTGTGTCCTTACTCACGAAGCCTACGATCGCTCGGAAAACTAATTAAAGACGTAAATAAATAATCAAAATAACGCAGCCGTTAATAAACGGTTCATTCTGACAAATTCGGCAATAATTTAGTGCTGGAGATCACTTAAAACTCTACCCTGGTGTCAGGCCCCTGACGGTTAATTTCAGCAACGACAGCGACACCTTGCGGCAGCCTCACAAAAGTGGAATAAGAATTTTATTGTAGAAGTACTTTTGACTTCCTGAAGTCTAAAGTACTTCTACAATAAAATTATCTTTTTCCACTTTGAATAAGGCTTATTTATAAATTTACTAGTTATATAAGTGGAAGTTTATTTGTACAAGAATAAATCATTTCAAAAGAAAAAAAGCATTTGAAACTGAATAAGATATATCAAATAGAAAAATAATCATTTGCCATTGATAAAATTCTCATTGAATCAGCACAAAGAGAAAGAAAATACAGAAATGAAGGTCAGGGTTTTCCTTTTCAAAAAATAATTTCTTGAAATAATTTATTGAAAAGAAATTATTTTTTTCAATAAATTATTTCAAGAAATTTCATTGAAGCACTTTTGACCCTCTGATCCTCTTCAGCAATCATTACAAAGCAATATAAACTTTAGAATACAATTTTAGAACTCATTTCAAAATGAAGAAATTTGAACAGTAACTATGGCAACATTTTACATAGTAAAAATTCATATGCATAAAACAATTTTTTAAAATAAATTATACATATAATATAAAATTAAAATATTAATAAATCTTTTAGGAAATAAATAATCTATATCATCTATCAACAAACTACAGTTTCTAGGACTAAGTCAATTCTTCCATTTTTGTTGTATTACTTTACTACAGCAGGCCCATGTGGAGCTTACTATATTTGGCTCGATGGTATTTATGATATTATTTTCTCAATTTTATTCTTAAAAATCTCAAAAGTCTCTGCAAGCTCTCCTCTTATTGGGTTATAGGTTGTCTTTAACAATTTTACATTGCTTCATATGGCCTGTGTGTCAAATTTCAAAATTCTTTGTGCTAGCACAATATTCTGTTGTCCATTATACATGTCTGATTTATGTTCCTTAATTCTTTTTTGTACTGATCTAGCAGTACACTCAATATACATTTTGTCCCTGCCTGTGTCATTGTTTTTTATAAATACTTGATATACTCCTGGTTTTTTTTAATTGTTATCAATGATCATAAATTCATGAAGACTGCTCCTGCCACTGCTCTTGAAGTCTTCTTGGGCATTTGTATGTTGAGGCTAAGTGCCTGGGAGGTTACTCTGGCTCCATTGTTGTAGGAGAAGAATTTCTTAGACTCACAAAGTGGAGCATTTGTCTTTTGAATAGGGATAAGACATACAGTTACATTCTTAAAATCATTAAGGACTATATGGTGCTCAGATTCATCTTCTTCAAATCCTTCACTGTTATTTTTCCCAGAGAGATGCAGGGTTTCAGAGTCGGATGGCAAATGATCCAACTCAGACTCCACCTTTTAAAAAAATCCGACTCCAACTGCAACTCCCTAAAATTTGTAAGGTCCGACTCTGACTCCTAACAGTTTAAAATTCCGACTCCACCCAAAAACCTCTGACTACCCAACTCCTGACTCCGACTCTGCAATCCTGATGAGGTGGATGGATTTGGACACAATATCAAGGGCAAATTAGTCTGGTAATATAGATGGTGTTCAAAAAATTCTATTGGTATGGGGGCACGAGTTTATAATGAGGGAATGATGAGGACTTATTTTAATTCTCTTGGGCAGTTTGCCACTGACTTTCAGGCAAAAATCTATGCTATTTCTGTAAGTGCTAAAATCAATCTTGATAGGGAATATCTTAATATTCATATTTACATCCTATTAAATAGTCAAGCTGCATTAAAAGCACTTGATAGCTCCTATTTAGAGTTGTTGGCTTCAATCAGTTCAATTTAAACAGTTTGAGTTTACTCATAAATAAATAGATGATAGAAAAGATTTTTGGTAAATAAACTTGAGCTTTGATCTTTAAAATTCTTTTAAAATTTGATTACTTAAAAATTATTTTAAATTTATTATTAATATCTACAGAGTAATGGAAAATTATTCTATGAAAAGCAGATGCTGGAAAATATTTCACAATATTAACCACTTTTTTCCCTTTTCTGAGGTGATTTGAGTCTTTTTATCAAGAAGTTGTAACAATGACAATAATCATGGGATGATAGATCTGTAATAAACTGCATGATTCCAAGAGATCAATCCAATTGTCCAGCACTGAGAATCAAGGAGAAAAGAAATCATCCAGGCAATATTCTGTATAGGGTACATTCAAATTCTGTTATTTATTACTATCTATATCTATTGATGAAACTGATTTGTGATTTTCACAACTCTGCATTTATTATGAAGCAAATTTGTGTGCCCTTATTTTACTGCCAAATGATCATGGCATTTTAATTGTCTAAATGCTACTGTAAAACTTTTTTAATCAGATAAATATGTTATGTAAAACACTACTAATGTATTGTTAGCTTTTTGTTCTATGAATTTTATACAATTATATCTTTAGAAGGAATCGCTACTGTTATATGGTTTTGTTTTTATGTAATGTTTACAAGTGTTATAGATTAATTAGTTGTCAATCTCGTTAGGTTTTTATAAGATTCTGTTACATAGTATTTGTTTTTATGAACATTGTATTTTGCATAGTTTGGTTTAGGCATCTCTGTATCATGAAACAAGAGTAAAATTCAAACAGTTCATTATGGCAATTAATGGACTTTGAAGTATAATGAGTTCACATAAAAATATTTATCAAAAAAGCTTGGTTACAAAGCTATCCTGAACTTTTCCTTAGTAACAGCTTGTGAGCTAAAATTGCTAAAAACATCAGAGCTTCAACAACTCTACTCCCATTTGCCTCAAAGCTTGTCTATGAATGCCATCATATCGTTGTGAAATCAGCTACCAGAACAGGGTTTAACTCAATTGAATGCTAGAGCATAAAGGAATCAGGGACATTCAGGCAGCAGATGGGCTGGCCAAGGAAGAGGAATGTGTGTCTTTATTTGACTGGGCATCAGATCTAATGCATTTGGACTGACTGTCAAGAACTATTTGGCAACTCAATATCTCTCTCATTGAAGGTTCATTATTGGAGTAAGGCAAGTAAAGGTTCTTATTTTAGGTCCTTCATTATAGAGAATGCTGGCATTGCATAAATGTTAAGTATTGTTACTGGGAATTGTAATTTTAAAAGACATTTCTATTTAATTGGGAGTGTTGATAATCCCAACTGTAGAAAATATCAGTGTAAGATAAAACTCTATAAAATGTGTGAATATGTAGTCTTCCAGGGCTAATTTTGATCTTATATTGTTGTTTTTTTCCAACCAGAAATTTTTTTATAATCCTCTTGAGAAAGATACTGTCTTTTGTGTGTAAGACAGATTTCTTATAGGATAATGGCATTAAGAGGTACATAATACATTATTGGATGGTTGCAGTGCTAAGACTGTTTGGAGTTCGCTGCTGCTGTTGCTAAATTTTTTGCAATTTTATTAGTTTAGAATTTTCACATAAGCATTTTTCTTACATGTAGGTTGGGAATAACTTAAAATTAAAACAAAAAGGAAATTTTGGCATAACTGATATAAATGAAAGCTAGTAAATTCTTTAGTCTTACATATCATCCATATAAGCACTACAAGCAGTCTAGGATAAATCATCATTTCTTGCATGAAGGGCTGTTTTTTCTATGTTATTAGTAAAATATAGATAATTTATAGTTTGAAAAAATTTTTATTTCTTCAAAATTTTCCTAAGAAAATGTCATATTTGTATATTACTGTTGGAATTTCGTAAATCATGCTCTGATATTTTGTTATAGGTGAAGTTAAAATTATGGAGAGAGAACTTTTTTATATAAACATCCATGGCATCACTTTTTTTTTACTCTCCCTCTCTCCAGTCCATATTCTCTCTATCTGTACTAGTAACACACTCGTGCTGCATTGTCTTAGTTTTTTAATAAATGTCTTCTTATGTTAAAATAGAATGGTTTCTTGCTTCAATTTTCCTTATCCCAAAACAATAGATTGTGGACCCGACAATTTCCTGAGTACTAAGAACTGGACAATGGAATAAATCAAAAAACAGACAATATGGCTGAAAAAAAGCTGAGAATCAATATACTTACAAAAGATAATTATGATGCAATGAACTTCTCAAACCAGAAATTTTGAAAATAAAAATTTTGGAAGAATCTGGGGCTAGAAAGAGCAAAGCTGATATTGTAATAGATGCAATGTTTGCTAAGAAAGTCTTTAATTCAAAGAAAAATAAAAAATTCAAAAGCAATGAAAAATCAACCAAAAGAAATCGGTGACAATTGAATCTGAATAGTAAACTTATTCAAATTCAAATGTCACCAATGTAAAAAAATTGGACATAAAGTGGCCAACTGTCATGAAACTGGAAGAGCTGGAAAAGTAAGAGAAAGTGCATTTCATAATGAATCTATAAACAAAACTGCTTTCCATATAGATCAGTAGTGCTTTGATAGTGGTGCAACATTGCATATGACAGAAAAAAGAGAAAACTTTGAGTCCTTAAGGAAGATATCTGAACCATTAAATCTGGCTAATAACTATGCAACAATTATAGAAGGTATTGGAGACATTTGAATTGCTCTAACTAATGAAAGTAATTGAAAGTGAATGATGATGAAAGCTTTTCATATATTAGATCTCCATACAAATTTAATGTTAGTTGTGAAGATCATTGACAAAGGATATAAAGTAATTTTTAAAAAAAAGCTGCTTACATACTAGATGAATCATGACAACTGCTGACAGAAAAGGAGATTTATATTTCATCTGTCAAAGTTTGTTTAACCATATTCAAGTGTTCTAAACAAAGCTTGAAATCAAAATCAATGGAATGCTATGAGCAACTTGATCATCTAAAGGGGTTCCCAACGGGGTTGGTATCGACCCCTTGGGGGTCGATGAAATTTTAAAGGGGGTCAATGATGATCAAGGGGTCTAGTAAATTCATCAATCACTGAAACATGGACAAAATGATTTATTCAAATATTCCAAAATCCATTAAATTCAAAAATAAAATAAATGCCAATTAGAACTTGTTGAAAATTTTTACAAATAAATTATAAATAAAAATAGATTCGAGATTCTACTGTATTTCGTAATATTTCATTAAAAATTTTTTTTTATTTATGCGAATATTTTTATTAGCAAATGTATGAAAATTTCAGTCTAAGATGCTTTATTTGGAATTTCTAACAGTTGTTTTTGTTTAATTTTCAATGATTTTTAAGTTTGAATTCTGTCGAATGGTACGGTTAAAATTATACTATAATAGTTTTATTATTATTACAAAAGAAATATGTTGCCTATTTAATTGTTTGAAAGACAAATATTGAGGAATATGGTACCTACACTCGCTTAGAAACTAAAATTATTAATCATTCTCCTCGGTATGTCACTGATGCGATCGGACAAAACGTCAAATAATGCCGGACTGTCCCAGATTATTTGATTACAAAGGTCTACTATCTGGAAAGAATAAACTATCTCAAGCCCTTCTCCAATATCCACCAGATGATGTTGAACGCCTTATTTTGGTGATATTCGTTTAATTGACCCAAATCTAAAATATCGAAACGTTCAACATAGTCCATCGTGTTTTTCTCAACAAATGGTTTTAAACAGCTCTGAGTCTAGAGAGCTTTTAGCGCCCCTAGCGAAAAATTTTGTTACGCCCCCTGAAGTCGTTAGCCCTTTCTGACCATATTCTTCCAATTGTGTAATATATTATATTGTTCTATTCTATTGGAATCACTTCCTTAGCTTCCAGAACTAAAATTAGCGCCGAATCATTATAATTCAAATTGTATGTCGTAGTTCTGTTATTTACCAACAGAGTACCTTTCATTTTTCAAAATGCTATCAAAATACAATGAAACCTGTTAAAATGGCCACCCTTTGGGACCAATCTGACTGGTCACTTTTCACAGGTGGTCACTATACAGGACAGTGATCCTCCCTTCCCCCAAAAGAAAAGAACAGATTAATCCAAACTGCAAATTCATATTAATTAAGATCATCATCTTGTAGTCAGATGATAATGACAACATATAGCACCTCCTGATGAACAAAGTCTTATAGTAAGCATATACTGTTCTTGTAGTCAAATGATAATGACAACATATAGCACCTCCTGATGAACAAAGTCTTATAGTAAGCATATACTGTATTACAATTAATACTAACCTGTATATGTGCATTTAACGTAGTAAAATTAAAATACTATATAAAGATACACATACAGTAGTATTATAATATTTACTTTTTAATATATTGGTTTAACAGCATATTTTATCTAATGGAAAAATTCTAAGGCAAATACAGTAATTCCTCCATGAAATTAATCTTCTTGGTCACTTTAGCAGGTTAAAATTTCTTAAAACTACCTATGTGAGTGGTCAATACAAACATTAAGCAGGTGGTCACTATAACGAACAAAAATAGCATTACATCTTATGGGAAACAAATCAGTTTTTGACACACATTAAGCAGGTGGTCACTATAAGGAACAAAAATAGCATTACATCTTATGGGAAACAAATCAGTTTTTGAAATTTGGTCTCTTTAGCCAGGTGGTCACATTTTAACAGGTTTCACTGTACAGTGATTCCACGTGCAGGACCACGTGTATGTAATAATCCTTGTTTATAAGCTTCTAAATTATTTCTAACTTTTTAAAAATACTAGAAAGACCGTAATTTAAAAATCAACTTATTCTGCCGATATATGACAATATATTCATGATTTTGAAATCTTTTTTTTCAATAATAACGCAAGATCTTAATGATTTTGCAAGTTGCAAGACAAGAAGAAACAATTTTAATTTTGAAATTTCATATTGTACCTATCATATTTTTCTGTACTTTTATATTATTATTTCATAAAGTGTATTATACAGAAAATAAAGTATTTTTTATATTTTTAAAATTCTTAATTACAGTTTTATATTTTTTGGCTTGAGTCAAATTTACATTAGGGCCAAAAATTTCTTGCTACGCCACTGATGTTGAGCCGGCCCTGGTTTTAAATTAACAGTAGTTGGAGGTAAGATTGTGACTAGAACATGTAATGAATCCGTATAAAAAAGAATTCATCGTATTGTGCTTTTTTTCGAGTAATTTTTTAAATTATACTAGAGTGCTTATGGTTATTGCTATCCTCGGACGATTCTGTCCGCTATTTTACATGCGCAATAAGTCAAGAAAGCTAATTTAAGATGTTGAAATAGTTTTAGAAAACGAATAAGAGAACCGAACAAAAGGGCATCATTATCTCTATAAATCTATAAAACCTTATATTTAAGCAATATTGTGTGGCTTTTTTACGAGGATATGGCGATAAAGAAATTTCTTACGTAGCGTGGAAAATTAAAATAAAATTAATTAGTAATACAATTAAAAAACAAAGTAAAAAAATCTCGTTTCGTTCTTTATTTTACATAGAAAAAAGGGGCGAATTCGATCAAAAGTTATCTGTAAGAAATTTTTAATTTTAAAAATTCGTATTTAACGAAAAGTTTTCGCTCCGATTTTCGTCTATCCAATGTTTACGGTAAGAGGCGATAAATTTTATAGTACAGTCGGATCTCTTTTGAAGTTATGCTGTGCATATTTCAGGCAAATTCGGGATTTCCCCGTTGTACATAATGAACTATCCACTCATATCCTCCGATACACTCCTCTATATATTATAGACGACAAAAAGAAGTCATCGTTATTCCGGCGAACCGCTAAATGGGTTAGAAACCAGAAATTTCGTTTTGGCTTTGCTTACGTAAAGTTCGTCGTAAATCTGTCTACATCATAATATGGCGTCATCTATAATAGTAGAAATATTTAAAGTTACAATAAAATGAATGATTTTTGTACAATTTATTGATTTATGTGTTGTTTTAGTTTTTACATGTCTGTTTTGTGATTAGTTTCAGATAATTTTTCATCAGTATTATTGTCTAATAGCGACGATAATTCTGATGAATAAATGTAAAAAAAAATTGTTACTTTTCAGTAAATATGAAAAAAGCTAACGAACACATTCTTATTTTTCTGAATTTTTATAAACTTTTTTTATTCGGTTTTAAGTTTGTTTTAATTCTTTGCTTAGGTTTTATGCGGTTTTAGAAAATTATGGAACATATCTCTAATTCTTCAAGGTAAGTTAGGACTTTTTTTGTGCGACATTTTATACGCGGTTTTCTGTGTACCCGACTGTATTTTAATTAGCCACATAAAAGTCTTCCCGGCAAATAGGTGTATGTGTATATTGAGTTATTGCATATAGCTATCGACTAAATTAAGTTACAAGATATTTCCAATCGACTACTTGGACTTTATCTGGTAACTGATCTGGGATGAACGAGATTACAAAGATAAAGTAATCAACTTACAACCTAGTTTTTCGATATCCGTCAGCTTCGGCTACAGCCGATATTTGTGGAGTGCACTCAACTTCTGATTGGCGGGTATCACTTTTTAAATATTTCCAAAAGTTCATCGGACTTTGTGCCGGACTTTTACGCTGATTTTGAAAAAAGTTCGCTTCGATTTGACTACATTTATCGATAAAAGGATTTTTTTTCTTCCTTTTTTTATCAAAATACTTTGGGCATAAGTAGTATTATAACCGGTAATTAAAAATGATCTTCGAATTAATTAATAAATTAATGAATTTCATGGCATGTATTGGATCCAATGAATTAATGAATGCTGGGCATTTTTGTCCTGATTAAACATATAAATTAGAAACTTTAGGGTGGATACAGTTCTGATAGTATCGATAATATCCGAAGTACAGTTTTGCATTCCATGCTAAATACACAATTTCCAAAACAGTTTCTATTTTTCTCAATTTTATACAGATTCAATAATTAACCGTTTAAGTTAGATCACAGAGAAAAGTAGCTTTTATTTCTCAATTTTTCCATAGTCTTTTCTAAATAATTATACAGAGATTAAACGAAGTTATCATGTAGATCAGGGGTGGCCAACAGGTCGATCGCGATCGACCAGTCGATCGCGGGACGATTTGTAATCGATCTTCGTAAGTTATCGGATGACTCTCTTACTGCATAGTGCCTTCTCTAGACAACTAAACCAAACTTTTGCGCTTTATTGCTGAGTATGCCCAAAACAGTAACAGCTGGCAGCAGCAGAGCATTTAGACAAAATTCTAAATTCGCTGACGATGCCAACATGACACCTTTGAATTGACAGTTGTGAGAGTTGAAGTGAGGTCTTGTGTTTGAAGTTTATGAGTAAAAAGGAAAAAACCGTCGCCGCTGCCGGATATCTCGTTTTGGGCTAATGTCTTTTTGGGATATGTGGTTTTAGCTCCTATCTCTACTCTCACCATCAAACGAAAAAATTTCGAAATAGATCGCAAACTCATTGTTAACATATTAAAGTCAATCTTAATTACAAACAAGTGTAGATTGTGAATTCATGTTAACATATAAAGTTGATCTTAATGCCAAACAAGTTGGCCACCCCTGATGTAGATTACGGTATCTAAGAGAAGACTATAACATAGTCTTCTCTTAGAGAATTATCTAAGAGAACTATCTAAGAGATTATCTAAGAGAAGACTATGTTATAGTCTTCTCTTAGATAATCTACATGACAAATAGACTAGTTTGGTCCCACAGAGAAAAGACTAGCAGACTGTTTTTCGTTTCTATTTCATCTTCGCTCCACTAAACTAGATTTAATAGAAAATCACGTACCAACTGTGAAAAGTTTTATTAATTTAAAGCTCGACTAATACGTAATTTCGTCATATTTTAATAGATGAAAAATGTCGAAAAGCAAATTCGTTAACCAGCAATTTTCATTTTGAAGCATCGACAATTTTTTCTGTCACTCGAGCGATGCCAACTTACCTTATCAGACTAAATTTAGCGTCAAAAGATAAGACCCGAAATACGAAGTTGGTGGCAGAGCTAAAGAAACGGATCCGTCCAATACATTTTCAAATTTAAGAAGCGAAAAGTGAATATGAACTTTCTCGAAATGCTCGGAAAAGAGCTAGAGAAACGGATCCGTCTAATACATTTTCAAATTTAAGAAGCGAAAAGTGAATATGAACTTTCTCGAAATGCTCGGAAGTCGGATTATTCAGTTAGAATTAAGCATTTTTTCTGAAACTGTTGCCTAATTTTTTGAGATTTTCATGTTAGCTTTTCTTTCTGATAAAAAAAACTGTTCCGACCGATCGACTTAGTAACATTAGAAATATACCAATACGATTGAAACAACCGATCTGTTCACCATTCCCCAGCTTATTGAATGGCTCATCCAATTCAATTTCGATCTTCGAGTGTAATTTTATGAAGTTCGGTAACGAGTTCTTTTAATAAATATTATGCCAGTTAACTTTTATCGAGTGCGGGATTAAAAATTTGGATGGAAAACAAAACCAAAAAAAAAAAAAAAAAAAAAAAAAAAAAAAAAAAAAAAAAAAAAAAAAAAAAAAAAAAAAAAAAAAAAAAAAAAAAAAAAAAAAAAAGGTGCGGGCCAATGAACTGTCGAGTAGACAGTTCTTCATTAAATTTGTTTGGCCTTAAACTCGACATAATTAATATTTTTTTCTGAAAACGAATCACTAACGAGATCGAATTCAAATAAGTTGTCACGCTGTGATGTCTTTTATGTAGTTCTATTAATATTTATCGCTTTCAACCAGTAGATGTTTAAAAGCGGGTAAACGCACTCGTAATATACTTTACATCTAATAAAAAAGGAAGAAGAAAGGGAAATTCCCGTAATAAAATTTCTATTGTACGATTCCGTGGTTCTTTTTTTAATACTCCTCGGCAGTATCTTCCCTCGACAACTCGGTAGTCGAGTCTTCCATTACGTTTCGTAACCACAGCCACAATTTAACATGTCGTTTAGGATATTTGTGGGAGATAGCGGGCACCCGCATACACTATCCTTTAAATCGAGGAATCGGGAGAAAATAGAAGCTTGGTTGGATTAGATCTGATTAGTTTTAATACGCTTTTATAACAGCCAACCAGCACTTTGGTCTTGGCCCGGTCACTATCTGCCGGACCATCTCCATCCAAATGGTAACACGAACGGACCCACTTACCGTAGGGGGTATCCATTACGGCAAATTATTTAGCGGCTGATATCCGACACACACTCAGGGTCGAAGTGTTTCGTTCGACTGGACATAAAGATAAGTAGAAAAATAACTCCTACGTAACTACTTGTAGAAATTTCTAACTTTCGCTCAACGGCTTCATTGTTCTCTAAATGGAACCCTTCTCTGGGAAGAGGACCTCCTGGGCGTCTTTGTCAACACTCCAGTCAACTATTCTTTTCTCCGACGCGCTCTCCCAAGTGTCGGACTACTCAATCGTCGGTTGTCGCAACTTCTCTCAAGGACGCCATCTTCTCAGACAAAATACGGTACTTAGCGAAAATGCCATTCATTCGTCCGAGAAGAAAACCGCTTTAGAATCTTAACATTTAAATATCTAACATAACTGTCACACCCGACAGGTGTCGTGCTTCTCCCTCTGACCCGATTTTCTATCAATCTAGTTCGACAGCACTCGATGGAGACGGGGCCGGCCCTAGCATTTTTGCCGCCATATGCAAACCCAAAAAATGCCGCCCCTATGGGTCGTGTTTATTTTTTTCCGCTCTAGTTCAGGCGGTTTTGCCGCCGTAGGCAGTAGCCTACTTTGCCTACCACCTAGAGCCGGCCCTGATGGAGAAGAAGGCTCTATCGAGTAAATACGCAGATTTGGTTAGCTATAAATGAATAAATCTTGGAACACAAATGACACACATCGTATAATAATAAACCACTTTAATTCCATGACATAGGTCTATAACGATCAACAATAATTGATAAAAAAGAAGAATAACGCTACATGATAGGAGTATACGAACTGTTATATATATATAAAAGTGAAGATGTACAACCAAAGACGAATGGCAACATTCCTATGGGCACAGCTATATACAGCAATATACAGTTCGGCATCCGGAACAGTTAAGATACCGGATTTTCCGCGGGTAGCTCTAAGTGATCGGGGGCCGACCATCTTCGTTTCCTCTTCGGCTGGTTAGGAAAAGCCTGGGTCGGAGGCCCGGACAGTTTGGCCGCTTCGGTCGGCTGTCTATGACACTTGGCCTTGTTCTGGCCGGCCAGCAGGTGGCAGGACGAGTCTCTATGAGTCAGTGAGATGCACACGTCGCCCACCGATAGTTTGTGGCAGGAAAGACCGTACCTCTGTCCGGACCTTTCCGGATCGCACGAAGACCATCCCTGGTTGAAGACGAAGAAAGGATGTTCCACCGGCGCCTCCACCGTCACCTAAACGGGCAAAAACTACATGTTAATTAATAATTAAGAAAATTGATGGGACAGAAAACTCCCGGCACGTATTGGATAACTATATCGACTGGGCCATTCGAATTCTCCCATCTATTGATTAAAGGGTTCGTTTAAAAACGCCGTTCTAAGTAATTTCCGGTTTGCCCACCAGATGGAGACAGTTACTAGCCGAAGTAAAGAAAAACCTAAAGAATTTTCTAACAATCACGAATAAAAATTTTATCTAAAAAAATCTGTTTTAGCTGTATAATAAATTAAAAAAATATTTTTTTGTTTTTTTATATCGTTAATAAACTCAATGAAATTAAATTATCTGGCAGCTCTGATCGAAAGTAGAAATATCGTATTTATTACTGAGTAATTAATAATAAAATACCATTTATAAATTTAAGGACCGGGCCAGCGTCCTTTGACGCATAAACAGTTGGTTAGAGGAATGATCCTACCAATATTTGATATTTTTATTTACGAATAGATAAGCTATTTGCCATTCGGTCCAACCAAATAATTCGAGTACCGCGTACCTAAGACGAACACTTTAAATATACGGTAAGTATAACTATTATTCGAATGCCATCAAACGGAGATAAATTTAATTTATTTCTGTTTAAATAAAGAAAATGAGCCAATAATTTGAAATTAAAATAAATCCAATAAATTTACATTTATCGATAGCGGTAGAGGGCACATTCGGTTCTATATTCCTTATAGGACGAAGTGAGAAAGGTATAGGAAAGAGTAAGGAGAACGGGAGAATCCTATCAGAAATGTAGTAAACTATTAGCTGAAAAAAAATGCATTCTACAGTCGCCTCACTATCCTACTCGGGTAAGACGGTAAGTGAATTCTACCCCTATCCACGGAAAAATGCATTAAAATAAATGAAATTTATGCACATTACTAATGGATTATAAGGCCACATTCGTCCCGATATTTCCAGCCTGCTTAGTATAAATGTAAGTCTGCTGTGTCTGTCAACAAATTAAATTTTCGTTGGGGAACACACGCCCTTTAATAATTTTCAGCTAAAATGACGAATAATTGTTTTAATTCAAAGGGTCGCCAGGTAATAGCGACCTCTTCGTATAAAAAATATTTAAATTTAATACACTACTAATTTATAATAATGTTTAATAATAATTTATAAACTAAGATATTAATAATTTGCATTGATTATCAGCTAAAATGACGAATAATTGTTTAATTCAAAGGGTCGCCAGGTAATAGCGATCTCTTCGTATAAAAAATATTTAAATTTAATACACTACAAATTTATAATAATGTTTAATAATAATTTATAAACTAAGATATTAATAATTTGCATTGATTCTTTTTTTCGGTCTTAGCATCCAGGATCTTTTTAAGATTTTACTGTATCGTTTCGCGGCCCAAGTTTTGAAAAAGACTATTCTACCATCAGAAACTTTGGATCAATAGATTAGTCTGGATATTTTAAAAGTGACAATAGCCGTTAGGCCGAAAGAGGGAAATTGTTGGGAAGCGCTTGGATTGGAGCCGAAAATATGAAGAGAAAAAAGGGACCCACCTGCACTTCGTTATGTCCCACGGAGAAGCTGAGGCTGACAGAATCCGAGGTCTGCGCTTTTTCGATGTTGATCACCGTGCTAGAGTCGATCCTTAGATCCGCACTGACTTCGGCACTCTGCAGGAAATCGTCAGTGGTCAAATTTTCCACATGCTTCAATTGTCCGCTAGCTAACTGGATGATAGAGCCTTTCATGAAATATACGGGATACTGCAGTTGAGGATTGGACGGCGATGTGTTTTGGCGTCGAACTTGCCAATTGCCCTGGTGAAGTTTGGGTGGCGAAATGTTTGTGGCGATCACGCGTGGAAGTTTAGCCAAAGGTTCTTCCCTGTGTCTCTGAATGGGAGGCGCCGAAAGAGGCGCTTCGCCCGCCAAACTGGCCGGTGGTTCCACGATGTGTATGCTAGGCGGGCGTAAGATGCGGTGTTTTAGAGAGCCCTCTTTCCCGGTAGGAACTCGATAGGACACCGACGATTGGGACGGTTCCTTAGTCCCCTCGACGGTCGATGTTTTCGGATGTCTAGGTGACGAAACTGTCTCTTCCGCGTTTCGACGAACTTTCGAAGTCTTACAAGTGTCGGCGTGTCCCTGGCCCTGAGTATGTAGACCAAACGATTTGGAAGGACTGAAGTATTGTCTGGGTGGACTAGAATACGGTGATCCCTGGCCGTAGGGATAATATCCGGAGAATGTGGCGGCGTGAGCTTGGTATAGGTGGATACCGCTGGAGGTAGATGTCGACGAAGAAGCGGGATAAATGCGATTGTGGTCCGAACTTCCAGGCACGGCGGGAGGTGGGCGAAACAGGCTGCCAGAATTGCCAATAATTCTGGCCGAATCGGAACCGGTCATTTGGATGGGTGAGGTAGAAGAACGACGAGATTTTTCACCGAGCCACACGTGTTGTTCGTTGCAGGGATCGGTTGTAGCTGTCATGCCCTCTGGCCCATTCATGGGCAGTTTGCCGATACCGCATGTGATGCTACTGTCGGAGGAGCTGCGAGGTTTATTGACGATTCGACACTTGATCGGGCTTCTCTCTTCGCTTTTAGCTGGTGGTCGCACCGGAGACTCTGTCAGACCCTCTTTGGATTCCGCATTCTTGATAGATCTGGCGATCTCTTTCTGTAGTAATCTGTCTTTGGTATCTCGGCTGGAAACGACGGAAGGCGTTGTCTGCTTGTGAGATCCGAACCAGGATGGAGGAAAGGCGTAACTAGGCCAATAGTAAGGACTCAGAGGTAATAGAGGGTCGTTGCCGAGAAGATCGCTGGCAGTGTGTCTGCTTGGGCACAAGGAATAATTTGGATGACCGATAGACAACATAGACCCCGCATTTCCTGAAAAGAACGGAATCATTTTGAAATCAATAACGCTTAAAAAGCGAAAATAATCTTTTGCTAAATGTGTCGCTTCCGAGAATGGGCACATTGAGTAGCGAAAAGCCAAAGGATTACGTCGCTTCCCCACTACCACCCGTCTTCTTAATTAGTGAGTGCGGTAGTTATTTTTGACTGGCTACATACCTCTGACTAGACAGAAACGTCTCCCAGAGGTTTACAAATGGAGGAGCGCCGCACTCTAGGTAAACAGAGGGATTAAGATACAAGGAAAGTGTTAATACAGAGAAAAAAATGATTGATCTCGGTTAAGTAGCGATGCCCCGGCAGATATGCCTTCGGAACATCTATCACCGACATCTGGCTACTGACAACTAGTTTCGCACCTGCCCTCTGGACACTGTCGACCCCTCAGACCTTCTTGACTATTTCATCGCCATTTGTTGCTTAGTCAGCTGACCTAAACGCCCGTGACGTCATCGATACAGCATCAAATGGCTAGCTATGACGTCGGTCATTCTTACGTCACCGCATATACTCAATTCCCTTTTGTGCTCGAGAAGTATCGAATTCCACGAACAAACGAAAACTCCCTCTCGAAATCGAGAGTCATTGTTTGTTTCTCTTTTTCAAAAACAATGACGTATCACAACGTTAGTGACGTAACACTTGTTGCTGTGGTACATTTCTCGCCCTATCTGCCATCTAATAAATCCCATCCAAGCGTAACCGTTTGGGGAACATTTACTTTTATTAAAAGAAAAATTAGTTAGATAATATCCGAAACAAATGCACCACGGTCGAAGGCGTTAATGACGTAATTTTTGGAAATACGATGTCACGTATAATCGATTTTAGATTCAGAACAATAGTGGAAGAGCAGAGGAATTCGAGAAATGCGTCCAGCCGTGACGGAACGACCTTGGATTTTGTTGGTAAAGCTCGGCTGTACTCGATACACGGATGCTATATTTACTCGTAGCACAGAAGGTCTTAACTGGAACGTGGTAAAGACGTTCGCCACCGCGGCCAGTTTTACCCACCGACGGGGTTTTAGCGGTCCTTCACCGCCTATATCCACTAATGACACATCGCTCCCCCACTGTCGGGTCATCTTGGTGTGGTAATTTGCAGGCAATTAGGCCAGGCGACAGGAGTAAACAGTGGTCGGTAATGAATTAGTAACTAGCAAAGGCTGGTGTGGGTAGCGAGCCAGGGACGGTAGCCAAGTCGCCAGCTCGAGTAAATACCATAGTATGTGTGTATGCGTGTGTGTGTGACAGGAGGGAAGGCCGCATACCATCCGGCGAGGAAAGGGAAACGGCTGAAAAGAAGCTATCCAATGACCTAAACCCCACGCTTGGCACGGTCGGTTGCACAAAGATGCCCGGGACTAACGTTCACCTTCGCAGACTATACAATCCCGTAGTGTCAGCCCAACGCGCACCTGCACAGATGACCCCACTCCCCTCCGGACGTAGTACGCTCGACTGCAGCTCCAGCTACGACGGAAAGGCCGACGAGTCAGCGTGGCATTAGAATAGATCAGTTAGACGAGAAACTAGCACTCACCTCTACATTCTTTCTTCGCACGCCGTCGGCTGCCCTGGCAACAGCAGAGAGGCGCACATGGTTCCCAGACCGAGGCTGTTGCGCAACCAGGCTGCGTGCACCGCCGACAACGCACGAGAGAAGGCGACTAAACTTTTGCTGGCCACGCGTTCTCCACGTATTTTTTCGTTCCACTTCACCCGAGTATATAGTCGACGCATGCTCCGACTAAGGGGAAGCGCGCCGTGACGTCAGACCCGGGAGCTTCTCGGCAGAAAATAGCCCTGGCACTTTTTCGGGAGTAGCAATCGTCGTTCCTAAATTTTCTCTCCAAGTCTTAATGGCAGAGGCGGTAAACTCCGACAGCCAAGGCACTTTTGGCCGAATGAAAGAAAACAGGCATCCCACCCCGATTCAAAAACTACGTCTGGACGGTACAAGTGGCGATCTAGGCCGCAAAAGTCGCAGCTTTTGCAGCTATATTTCGCCAGCCTCTCCAACCGACGTCTGGGACTGACAGCAAAAAGGTCAATCACCTCGACACCTATCTAGGCACAATTGAATCTGTCTCCCCTACGCTGTTCGCCAGTTTAGTAGAAAAAAGTGTCGAGAAACTTTGCGAAGTGCCTCGGCCGGTCCCAGTCGCCATGGCAAATGCAAACTCAGTCTAATTGATAAGCGCCACCGACCTTTAGGTTAGCAAAATCGGCGTCCCGGTCATGGGGCACCGCGATTATCCCGAGCACACGAAGAAAAGGGAAGGTCGGTGCGGAAATATCTCGCAGATAAAAAAAAGAAATTCGATTTTGGCGCGGCCAAATGGAAACTTTTCGGCAGTCACTGGCGCCACTCGAAGCGAAAAGTGGAATAAAAATAATTCTTACCGGTGTCAGGTCGGAGCGTGGAGTAAGAGCCGTCCAGAGGCACCATCAAGTTGACGCCGGATCCACTCATAGTGTCATGTGGCGGCCACGGGGTGGCTGGGTTTAATGGGAGAAGCGCAGACCGCTCGTCGCTTACTTAAACAAGCGCGTCAGCCGCTTCCATCTCATTGGACTGTCGATGGTCTCCTAGCAACCCGAGCACGTGTAGCACACACCGTCCGCGCCTCTCTTCTATGCCACGACTGCAGCGCCTCACGTGGGCCGAATGCACATTCTTGGCCACCCATACCTGGCGTCGACTAATTACCCGGGCAATTATGGGGCGACGGACGGTGGCGTGTCCGGGGTGGGCGGATGCCCGGCCACGGTATGGCACAGTCATCCGAAACGCTTTAATTTAAAGGAACCAATCCGCATCACGGTTTCGCGGAAGAATTCCGACTATTAAATAATCGGAGTTTTGTCGGTCCAGCCACTCGACACTACATTAATTATTAATTAGCGCTCATTAACCAATTGCTCCGCTTTCCCGAGAACGTTTCGTTCCCATTAAGCCGGCCGACCTTTCCCACCATTTTTTTTCCGTCCTGGACCTATCGATCGACTATTCAATTGTCCCGGAGAAAGGCAGCGGCGTAGGCGGAAAGTGACAGGTGTGAAAAGTGGTCGGGATGAAAGTCAACACCACCATGCATCTAATGATTCACTTCCTCACGCGTGACTCTAAAGGTCATACATGACTGGGCTGCGACGTATCGTCGATGCCGCGTTGGAATTTCGCATTTCCATCTGTCGCAGTTCCGGCAAAACGCTGTTTATCCCGAGAATAACTGGTAGTATCCGGTTCCAGGACGAATTTTAGCCGATTCTAACACCTCACCACTCTCTTATTAACGGTCGGAGGTTATTAAAACGCGCCACGGATATGTAACTTTCTAGATTTTCCCAAAATCTAGAAACAAATGAATTGTTTTGACGGAGAAAACTTGTTTTACAATGGATAATAGAGGGTAATTTCACATCTTGGTTTTTGTTTGGACCGGTCTATTCTTCGATGGACGCCGACATGTTGGTCAAATTAGAAAGTTGTAGGCAGTGATTCGTTTTTTAGGTTTTGGATGTTGCAATTAATTTGGACGATGACAGAAGAGTACAAAGACGGATTCGTTTATCCGGAGCAAAACTTATCTCGGTATAGTTGGGAAGCGAATGCGCCCAGCATCCGAACTCGGCAGAAGTTGGGTGGCCAGCCCAAATCTTCGAATATTTTTGGAATGCGAAACGTGATGCGAACCACAGTACAGATCGAAATTAGAAGGGAGACAGGCGGGGCCACCGACAGTAAGACCAGTTTCGATTAAGTCGTCAATGTGGAGAGGGTAGATATTTATAATTTATCACCTCGGTGACTAAACCCAGAATTGGAGGATGCTATCATTTCGATACCGGTGACGGAATTAATAGGAAAAAAAAAAAAATGCCAGTGCCGGTCCTTCACTCAACCTCTGACATTTGTGTGTGTCGGAGACTGATTACATCGACAAACGGGTTTTCCAAAACGTGACGTTACGGAAGAGTGTGATCCACCTTTGCAGACACCTGCAGCTCCACCTCGAACTCGTAACAAAATAATTTTTTTGACGAATTATTCCCGGCAAAAAAATATGTCCTGGAAGGTAAAAATTTTATTAGGAGAGAAAACCACTCCGTTAATTTTCTCATCACGCTTTTGGTCACGTAAGCGACTGAATAGTTTTACTAAATCTAGTTCTATCTAACACCTATATCTAAACATGTAATAAGAAAAATTTTAGTTCTATCGGCACATTTAAAATATTCTAACAGGTGTCAAAGGAGGAGCGTTACATAACCAGTCATCGGTCCGGGACCTCTCGTCCAAATATTAGACGTAAGCGCCACCGGGTCAATACTCTTCCATTACTACTAGTTTTAGTGGTCAGAGGATATATCTGGCTTCTGGGGAATTTTCTAATACAGAAAATACATTAGAAGCCAGAAATTTTTGGCAATTATTATTAAGTGGTATAGAGCGAAAAGACTCGGGCCAACTGGGTATTATATCCGATGACAGTATGGCATAGGGCTAAAATAGGGAATGGAGCCTCTTACGGTGGACTGATGGAGATAACCGTAGATGGAAACGCGTACATATGTTATTTTAGCGCCAATTAAAGGCCAACAAAAAGAAAATGCGACAACTATCGACGTCAATCAATCGAAAAAGGAAAGTTATAGTGGAGTCAATCGGAGGATCGACCCTACAATCTTAAATAGTTAAACAATGGCGGACGCCGATTAATAAATGGAAAGCGATAGATAGAAAAGAAAAGATTTTGAGCCAATACGTAGGATTAAAAGAAAACCGAACCACCAGTCTCCAGTAAACATTGCCAATGGCCCATTAGGAATGGCCTAGCCCATGGGACGGAATACGGCCGCCGGTGGTTAAGATGAGATCTAAGGGAAAGCGGTGCGAGGCACCGAACAACCGATCGATCAAGGTGCGTGAAAGCTCGATCTGGCGACCAGTCCACCTCTCTATCCACCAATAACCGGCGCTTCTTATCGACACTCATCTATTCATTGTCCCAGATACTTGTTAATGGCTCGGCGCTGCCCTGGTCGCGATCCGCGCCGCACTTTAATTGATAATGGAGTAAACGGGCCGCCCGTTCGGACCAAACTTCTCTTCAAAGTCTCGCTCTTTCCCTTCTCTTTTAACCCTGAAAAATGCATGCTTCTGTTTAGCTAAGATGGCCGAAAAGATCGAAACCTAGTCGACTACTGAAATGGAATAAATGGAAAGACGACTACTAGTATATGTTCTATTTAAATAATCTTTGGGGAAGGGCCATTTAGATTAATTGAGCGGAATTCCCGTTGTAGCCGATAGAAAACTGGCCAATGGTAGGATGAACGAAGCATTCACGGGACCACCCGGACCGCTCGACCCTATTCTTTGGGAAGAATAGCGCCGCCTTGTCTCCCCCATCACGCGCTATTATTCGCAGATGCGTCGTCGACTACGCTCAACTGGTGTTTTAAGTCGATCTTCTGTTGGCCGTTGGCTATTAATCTGATTGGAAATATGCATCCCGACATCCGAGGTTTACTTGTCTTATTAAAGAAATTTCGTCATCCGCTAATAGATGGTCCGTGGATTATTATTTAATAGTCTCTTTAGGCCGGCCACTAGTTTCGGCCGGGAAACACGTGCCGATGCGCGTGGTAACCGGCGCTTGGCGCGCCTGGGTCTGCGTCGACCCGGGCAACAGCGTCTAACCCCATTAGATCGATACAACTTTCAAGGTCGCTGAAGGGCGGCGTTGCCACGACAACGGTTGATGCGGCGATATGCCATCAGCACGTGTGTTGGGGAATAAACAAGTTCAAATTCGGTGGCAGAATGACGGAAAGAGCGTCGTGATTTCCCTAATTACCATGATAGCCACGAATCGCCCACGGTCCGACGCACCTGCACTTTCATCTTTTTACGCTCTATTACTCCATAGTTTCTTCTAATTATCAATTTCTGTTTATCTTCGAGACGGTCGACCGATGCTTTTCTTCCACCATCTACGCCGAGGTTTTGTTTACGCGTTTTACGCTGGCCGCGCGCATACGCGCATTATTTCCCTGGAAGACATCGTTCCTTCCGAAGAGATTACCTCAAGATTTGGAGTTTAAATTATTTCTGGAATCGAAAAACAAGTAGATAGTCTCTAGAAAAACCTATCTTCGACTTTATTGATTTTCCGTAGTCGAAAGAAAATCGCCCTTTGGCCTCCGAATCCGACACACGTTTGCCTTCTTCCAATAATTCGACCACTTTCCTAAAACAACAACAATAGTAATAACGAAATAATAATTTCCGATGAAACGGTTATGGAAGATAGAATGGGGATTAATCTACAATGGGATGAACTTAAAAATCGTACGATTGAATCTCTCGATCGGCGTAGAAAAAGACGAAAACTGCCGTGTGGAAGGAGACGAGGACTACGCGTGGTCGTTGTCCTGGAAAGGAGCGCGAACCGAGAACACCTGTGTCCAGGTGCAGCCAGCCGGTTGGAAGAATGAACGGTAAATGGGCATTGTCGGTTTTCTCCGGTCCGGCAATTAGCCGATTTCTAGTGGCTCTATCCACCCATCAACCGAGTCGCTACAGACCATCCGAAACGGCTTAAAAAGTAGACCGAATTGCCGCCATAATTTTAATCACAGAAAAGAGCGGAGTCGAAAAAAATGATTCAATCGGAGTTCAGTTTTTCTTCGTGTATCAGTTTTTATCCATCATTTATCGATACGGACGATTGGATTATAGTAGAGACGAACCAAACCTCTAATCCCAAAGTGTTTGTTTGCTTAGTGGGATTTTATGACGCGAGGGCCACCCGGGCTGTACTGCGCCAAACATTAATCCATAATTACTCCAATCCCAATGTCATAAAGTAGTCCAGATTTACCCTGGACTACTTATTATGATATTGGAATTGGAGTAATTTTTTCTTATTGTTATGGAGAACATAAATGCAGCTCCAGCAGTTATGTGATAAAATTGGGTAAAAGACATTGTGGACATTTAAAAATTTTTATAGTTTGGAGCGTTAGTCTCGGTCCGAGTCCATCTATTCTATTTCAATGTTATATAAAACGGATGTAGCTTAATTATAACGTTTAAGAAGAGGATGAAGAAGGAGAAAATTATGGTTTTTGTCGTTCCGGAAAAGATCGCGAAGTAAGTTTATCCAGAAGGGTGGTAAAAGTGGAAAATCTGTAAGGAACCGGTAACTCGATTAATAGGAAGAAATATAGGTAGTAACTGAAAATTGCAAAAGAATTAAAGGAGCATTTCCATCAGTAACTAACGAGGGATATTTGAAATCTTTCCAGAATTACGAATAATCCCGGGCCTAAGAATTTCCATGTAGGGGATAACCCGGCCCAAGCCCATTCGGGTCGGGTGGCTGGGCTTAAAATAGGAGGGAGACGAACGGGTCCTTTAACGTGGAAAACGCTGGGCTAGACGGCGTCAAATCCACGCCAACAATTGGAAGGAGAAAGGCGGCTCGACTCTCACCTGACCCTCTTCGTCTGGCATGTGTCTGACCTCTCCACTTACGTCATGGGAGAGGCCCCATTCATTCAGATCGGCGCGCATTCCTCCGCTACGGGAAGACGCGCAGGTGGTTGCTGGCATTCCCGAAAATCTTGACAACGGGCGATAAAAAAGGGTTTATGGTGGAGGGAAGATAACTTACCGGATTAAATAGCTTCTCCGGTAGATAATTAGTTCTCTAGAGTCTTCCACCGCCACGCTTTCCTCTCCGTTTCCTTAAAAACTAAGAGGGTTCTCGAGCCAACGAGTCCGATTATTTGATAAGTGTCAAAATTAAACTCCGGCTGGGGTTTACTTAAATATCGAAAAATAGAAGTGTGGATTGAAATAAGATGGTAAGCGCCAGCGGTCGTCCGGAGCGATAAGAGTCGGATAAAACCCGGTAAAAGTCTAGTTTTGTTTTACTGCGCGGTTTAACGACTGCTTTGGCCAGATGACAAACTCTCGGCCATCAATAAAGGCGGTTTACGATCTAAATTGACTCTTTGTTGGCTAATTATAGATTATAAACGAGCTGTTGGTAACTCTTGGCCGCTTCACCACTAACTCGGATGGCTGTCGTTAACGCCGTCCTTTCCTCTCAGAAACGTCGACCACTGGCTTAAATCGTCGCATTTATCCACCCATTAAATCGGTTCTGCCGTCGGCGACCCCCGATAGCTAGCCAACTATCTTCCGCCCACCAATTTTTTTTAATTTGCTGTGGAATGCTTACGCGTGGGGCCAGGAGGAACGCTAACTTGGGCCATCTACCGGAAGATGGTGATGGAAATCGGAGAGCAGTCGATTATTCTGGCATTCATGTTACCGCGGCGCGGCTGATTCTGTCGCTGTAGACAACGACCGGGTGGTCCCGCCTCCAACGCCGCTTAATGATACACTAGAAGAAAATAAAGATTTTTCTGGCACGGTCCGCCTGACCGGACACACCGTCCGAGCTGGTGACGAAAAACCATTGGTCACGCTCCGATCGCCAGGTGATTACAGTGTAATTTCATTAACAAAAACACCTGTGACTCCACGCGCCGAGCGCGACACGCATCGACCCTCTCTACCTATTAAATAGCTTTATTAATTAAAGTGGAAGCAAAATACTACACTCCCGAATTATCCGAGCGTCTCTTTTCGCCAGCGCGCTTCAATGTCAGTCGGCGCTTTAAAAGAAAAGTTATTTTTGACAGAATGGTCCGCTAATATCTCGTCTGAAGAGGAGGATCTTCCTGGCACCTTTTCAAGACGTTGAGGGCACCGTGTTGCCAGAAATAAATGGTAGTTCCATGGCTGACCGAACAGAGTATTTATAACGTTAACGGGAAATGCAGACAGACGGCAGACTCGGGTCTGAACACGGTCGTCCTTGACACGAGTGACCACTTGGATGGAAAGCCGCCCCATGTCTTGGCCCACGTAAATTTTCTCGAGTAGAAACGTCGAATATTAACACCGCTTATCTCTGACCCGGAGGAATCGAAAAAATAAAAAAATGGGCTGTTTGGAATAGGTACGACGGACCAATCGAGGGTGATGGACCTAGATAGGAAATACTGGTCGGAGGCCTTTGTGTCCCACCGCAGCTAAATACTTTTAAAGGAACGCCAGTATGTGGTCCAGTTAGAAGCGGAAAGTCGAGATGCTGTATAGGTTCTTTTTGCCGTTTTATGATTACTGTAAATCACCACCCTCTCTGCCTTTTTTTCTTTCGGTCTTTAAGTCTCCCGCCATTGTGCCTCCGACACGAAATGTTAGTCGCATACCTTTCGCTTCGGCAGTGACAAAGCTAGTGAGTCAAATGCCAACCCTCCTCCGACCAGAAAAAATGCCAATTGCTCGACTAACTTGGCTTCTGTTCCTCTTTGACCACTCGCTCTTCCACCACTCCCCAGCCGGTCTCAAATATTTCTTTGTCCGAAGATGACGAATCGAATAAAAATGCCTACGTAATTCTAGTTAAGAATGGACCGATTTTAATATGTTTAATTTGTCCGGGCCAATTCTTAGAAGTCGACTTGACGACTCTTTCTAGACTTCCCTATCCCCACCAATTAAAAGTAAAGGGTACGATTATCATCACTGTCTGACACCACGCTAAGTGAGTTGTCGACATCTCGTTCTCCACCAGTGTTTCGCCGGGTCAGAAGTCAGCAATGTCATTTTAACGCGCGAGCCGAGAAGATACAAAGTTTATTAAGCTCGTTTTAAGCGGCGAAAAACTGGTTTCCGATTAATCAAAGTTTTAAAAAACGGGAAAATACTCTCAACTGTATTAAAGTGGCATAAAACGTCACGTATAGCCTTGGCAGAGCTTTAAATTGTCGAAAGATACGTGGAATGGACGCAGTACCTATCGAAGTAGCGCAGGTGGCATCGATGGAAGAAACGATAAATTGGTTTATGTATCTCGGCGATAATAAAAAACAAAAAAACTTTTAATATCGGATGGATTGCACTTTCTTTCTACTCTTAAAACATGACAGAACTTGTTAGTTTTTATTGCCGTCCGGTCCACCAATTGAAAGTATTCGATGAAAAACGTCATTAGCCGAAACTGCGAAACACGTACGTATACTATTTTCGTAAAAAATTTCGTGTCCGGACATATTCTTCTGGTTAAATGTTTATATTTTCGGGTTAATTTCTTTATTTCGTGATTTTTTTCTGTTTGGATATCTTCCGTTTTTATCTTATTTCGCCTTAACACGCCAATTATCTGTTTTTATTTCATTATCTATGCCAGTTTTATATTTTTTTCTTTCGCCCAACGGTTATCTCCATTTCCTTTTTTTCTCTTTAATCAATGCTTATCTGTTTCTTCCCTTTATCTACCGCTTTCTGTTCTTCTGTCATTTATTTGCTTAGCTCCAACCTAGTTCGCATAAATCTTTCCATCCAAACCTTTAAATTTACTCGGTACCAACTTAATTTTTGACATTTTTATCTCTAATAAATTCAAACATTCTATGGATGGATAGTAAATTATATTCAAACTATACGAAAAAACAAAATTAAATTAAGAAATAATCTAATCGTCGATTAACTAAAAATAATTTATTTGTCCCAGATAGACTCCGAGAAAAGTCGGAACAAGTAGAAGCCAGTGGCCATTTTGAAACTTTTCCGATTGTCCGCTTGGGGCGGGGTTATCGATAGTCGTTGGTTTAAATTTTAAAATATATATAAAAAATAATTTGGAGAGTATTCAATTTAAACAGCGAGACAATTTCTGTCTGGGCAATATAGTCGGAATTGCGAGCTGGAATTTAGGTAGACGATGCTGGTTAACGTCTAGATATTTCCTCGAGTTAGAAGCCGACGATGTGCGAATGCGTTATTCTGTCAACAGAAGAATGCTTGGCTCGCTTAATTACGCATCCCGCAACATGTTTCGAATATCAAAAAGCGGTACTGTTCCCAGGGGCGTACCCGAGTAACGGTTAGTGGAAGGTGTTAATGACAATTTGCCCACTGACCTTTCGACTAAATAAAATTTGCCGATAAGTATCGATTTCCAATCGAATATACAAAAATCTATTATACGATAACCACCGTTGTTTCTTTTATATAAATATATAAAGATATTTGAAATTTATTTTTCGTTGAATAGTCGAGATAATTTCAAAAATATTCCTCTTACAATTCACGATTTAATTGATTAAAAATTTAAAAATATTTATTTTTAAATCGGAGAAAAAATTTAAAAATGTAACATAATACTGTATAAAATATTAAAACAGTAATATGTAAATGAATGCATACAGTGCCGGCCCAAGAGTTTTTGGCCCCCTAGGCAAATTCCAAATTTGGCGCTCCCAAATCAAATATGTGGCCTTATCAATAATATAGTATACTATCAAATAGTCTTCAACTTTTGGCGCCCTAGGCGGGTGCCTAGTCCATCTATAACTAGAGCCGGCCCTGACTGTATAAGTGTAAAATATGTAAAATTTCTTTGCGTATTTTAATACTATATACATATATTCAATACAATTAATTTGAATTTTGCCGACTTTCTGAGTGGGTGTGACACCTCCGTAAACACGTCACTGATTTTTTCTATCTTAGTATGGAGAACGAGTTGTTTATTTCAGGATCGGAGTATCGGGAATTAACCGAAATATCGTTTACGTCTTGTTATTATAGCCTCGATCAATCGACTAGTGGTGTGGGATTCGTCTCGTGTCCAATGTTTTAAACAACGCGTAATTCCCGAGCTACCTTTACCTTCAAAATAATTACGCTTTATATCCGCTTTGGCCAATAAATTGTAGATGTTTTACATAATGGATAATTAAATGCAAGTTTATATATAGTGCTAAACGATTTGATTGTACTTTTTAATCCGGTCGAATTTCGATCTGAGAAGATAGCTCTTCCGTTTTCTAAGATATAAGCGAAACGCGGAGAAGCGCGTAGTTGATGGAATAGAGAGAATTCGCTTTCGATTACATAGATTGTTTAATTTATTGGGATTCGAGCAGATAAAGTGATATAATAAAAAGAAAATGCCTTAAAAGTCTATCCACCATTTTAGGCTTAAAACAGGCGTTTCTAATGGTATTTCGGAAGAAGTCGGAAGTCATTGGCCACCAGACGCTCGGCCACTGTTGGTGCGTAACTCGAAACTATCGCTTGGTATCTGTTTCCAGATTTTCCTTAGTAATTTTCTGCAAATACTTTGCTTTGAAGAGTTAATAAATCTCGACGTGGAGAATTAACGACTAGAGCAACAAGATGTCCCTGGTGATCAATACTACGACTGTTCTCGCTGCAGCACTTTCTCGGAAAATTAAATCATCTTCAAAGGTCAGAGCGGCTCAAGGTTACGCTTTCCATCCATCTGAGTCACGTGGCAGAGGAAAACTATGTAATTTCCTGTGTTTGTTTGTGAAAAAATGGAAGACGAGGGATTCGACTCCCAACTTCATAATTTGCTACCGTCTTTCCACTAACGTTTTTTTCTTTTTACGTTTCTTTCGTGATACAAAGACCATCACAAAAATTCTAAGTAATCTGAATCGATGCTGGGCTTAATTAACTAATGCGCTACCTTGTTGGCGACCAAACTTCCATTTTATTTTATCCAGCTCGGAAAAGATTTAACTTTTAACGCTTCCCAGTCTGGATCCGGCTCGTAAATAAACCTTAATACTTTAAGCTTTCCGTAGACTTAAGCTTACAACCGTATTTCCAAATCCACTGTGGATTAACGAGATGAAAGATAATCCCACCGGAGATGATCGAATTCTACTATAATTCTCTCTTGATGAAAAAAATTACATTCTCGTTTTATGTTTATAAAGAAAAATCTGGCAGATTCAGACGGGATAGCTCCGCATGGCTGGATATTTGCACAGATAAAGAGGGAAGGAGTGTGTCCTATGTCCTGGTTGCAGTTTGTATGGTCAGGTGTCCCCGGCCTTTTTTCTAAGACAAAAATAGAGATTATGGAGTACGTGAGAGAGTGCAGTCAAACGCGATTAAGGCAGATGGACAAAGGGAGGGAATTCTGCCTTATTGTCCTCCGATGGACTCCGAAGGTCGGAGGTCGAACCGCCACGTCTGGGTGGTCCCTTTCGGTAACGGCCCGGCCACAATTCCAGGCAACCAAGCGCGTCCACTGGAACAATCTAACTCGGTCGTAGTCACGTGCCTTTCACCTTCACAGATTGTGTCTTTTCAACCATATTGCTTTGGCTAAGATAGTCTAATGGTTCGGGTCTTTCTACAACCCAGTATCGACAACGCGTCAACAACGGCAGCTTTCAGTCCGCCATCTGGCGACATTAAGTGGAATAACGAAACAATTTATAAACAGTGCAGATGTGCAAACATTTTAATAGCACTTAATCCGCCTACAGATGATCCAACCACTCCTTCCCCAGTTGTTACAATTATTAACATTCGATACCGCAGGCCTTGTTTTTTTTGCAGTTTTCGATTTCTCGACACTCGTTTGCAAGCTATCAATTTTCGTTTTGGTTTCCGTGTCATTAATGTGGTGGCCAGATTCTAATAAATTTTAATAGCACTTTTTTCTGCTTATCTGGCAACAGTGTTGCGCTCTTTATTATCCCCAACAAGTGCATACCCATATTAGCATCGTCCCTGATAATTAAATGGCCATAAACGACTAAATTATTGTTTTAGTAAGCAGATTAATGCTAAATATTTTGATCCGTCAGAATTCAAGCCCGGGACGGAGGTTTGACCTTGAACGCGGATCAGCGCCATCTGTCGAGCGAATCGAGAATTGTAGCAGCGTATTTTATTTCGACGAATGTTTGACCGTAATCTCTTACACCGACGTAATGAGTTACTTTACTTGCTCGAAATAATTTACTAACTACTCTGGTCTCTTACGGACCGGATTTAGAAACAGCGTATTTTATTTCGACGAATGTTTGACCGTACTCTCTTACACCGACGTAAAGAGCTACTTTACTTGCTCGAAATAATTTACTAACTACTCTGGTCTCTTACGGACCGGATTTAGAAAATAAGAGCAGGACGGACTGGTAACCAGTCGCCAACACGTCGACTAATTAATAATGCAAAAGCAATTTGGTAGCCATCAAAAATTTAAACCAACAATTTTAATTTCCACCACAAGTGCTTCCATCTGTCGACCGAACATTTGACGAATATATTTCGATACAAATTGTTTGGCGCGCTGTCCGTCGTGTACGGGTCGAGTGCCTTGGGGCAGAAGTAGCTAATTTGTTGTCTGGCTGTTTGTCCCTTCTAAAATATATCCTTACATCATATTCATAAAATAACAGAGGCGTTAAAACTGTTATAAAATGTGATATGGAGTAGAAACAGAATATAGAAAATTATCTGTATGTAGAGAAGGAGATTAAGAACCAACGAAGAGAATAAACTTTTAGGAAAAAATGGTGTTTAAAGCCAGCAACCCACCATAAACATCTAGCCGGTAGTTTATTTTGACAGACGGCGGAGTAAGGAGTTGGGTTCCATTCTTACAACCTTTCTACCGATCGATAAGGTTGGTTCAATGGGTGAAGCGATTTGTGAATGGCACATGAGACCGTCTGACTCGATAAGGTTTGTTTCTCTCAGACTGCAGACGATTGATCAGATGAAACGGACGATAGCCACACTTCAATTGAGGAAATCGGTGATGGATTGGACCACTTATCGCCTGTTAAATTCCCGATTTAGTATCTTAATATGATTGGGAGACAGCTAAAGGTTACGGCGTAGACGGGCGGAAAAAATGGCGTTTTATTCTATAAAATATCGCATTCCTTTCTAATTCTACCACGCATTTCCACCTGCAGCCAACGTGATAAAGACAGGTGGTTAGTTACTGGTCTACCTGGGTAGGCGCCGATACCAGCTAAGTATAATATCAGCCAAGAAACAACTTACACGTTTTCTCTACCAGACAGTCCGATAGAAGAACAGAGACTAAAGAAGTTGCTAGGGCTAAAGCAGCGGCATAGAACACGTTTCCTGGCAGATAAGTGACCTAGATTGGGCGTCACAACAAATGCTAACATCTCATTGACCCGCGGCGTCTGAGCGACTCTGGCTCGACGTAACTACTGGACGAATTACGTGAATGGTTTTGACGTAACATTCATCCCACAATTATCCTAATATTAAACGCCCGATTATCAGTTACTAAACCTGCGCAACCGGAATATCATTCTGGTCTCTATTCACTCGGTAAACGCCACCGATGGGCGGTGATCTACCATTTTTACCGGGAGATTAGACAGAGACCAATTCACACCAGGAGATTTTAGTCCAGGAACTTACCATGGTCGTCCGCTAATGTGGAATGAAATCCTTAGACTAGATCCAGAAGGTTCGCCTTTGACTTTCAGGGCAAATTAGACAGAGACCAATTCACGTCAGGAGATTTTAGTCCAGGAACTTACCATGGTCGTCTGCTAATGTGGAATGAAATCCTTAGACTAGATCCAGAAGGTTCGCCTTTGACTTTCAGGGCTTCGTTAACAGACAGACGAGATCAATACCGTCAGATTACGATGTAGCTGCATGCGGGGCGCTTCGGTTGGAATATCCAGGCTCGAAAACGTTTTCGATACTTGTCTTGCCTCCTTATTTCCTTTCCCATCGCCGTTTTTTCTGCCAATAAATTCCTTATTAATTTAATTATCGGCGCTGCCCGAATAGATACCCATAACGTTCTTCCATTCCGAAACTGAACTTTTTCTTAACATACCTTTTCTTTCCGATTACATCGGTATAATTTAGACCATAGAGAATGTTTCTTTTTTCGTCTTATTATTTAAATGGCTTATAGGAGAATCCGTATTTATAATTTAAGCCCACCAATCGAGCTCGTACGCTGGTATAAGCAGCCCGCTACCGTTTTTAAACAAAGATAATCTACCACTACCGCCTTATTCTTACTTAATCCAACTTAATTTGGATATAAATTTGATTTTTTTAAACTGAGTTTTAAATGTATTTGTCATCTAGGCCCCAACAAAACTGATTAAAACGAAGAGGACCTAGTCAAATTATTTTTTGCGATTCGTATAACATTACTTAATCCAACTTAATTTGGATATAAATTTGACTTTTTTAAACTGAGTTTTAAATGTATTTGTCATCTAGGCTCCAACAAAACTGATTAAAACGAAGAGGACCTAGTCAAATTATTTTTTGCGATTCGTATAACAAATTCTGCACTTCCTATAGTAGATCGTCCCTAATTCGAAATTTAATTCCGGATCCTTTTATAAGAAAATGAAACACTTATGTTTAGAATAATTTGATGGTTTACATCAGCTTTAATAAATTTTACCGGCCAACCAAGTTCGTGCTTTAGTTTAAAAAATTTCCGTTCCGAAAGGTCCGAGTGGTTGGACAGATGTCATTAGTTTAATTAAAAGAATTTTATATATATATTTTTTTCCGAGACGGAATGGTAAATATTATCCGAAGCTCGACATACGGACTTTTACGTAAGCTGTCCATCTGTTGCTAGGCGACTATAAAGAAACCCCTGGGTTTACGGTCAATACCAACCAATACACAATGTTGCGCTTCTGTTGAAATTTACAAACGAATAATCAATTTATTCCTGGCAAATAACTCCCAATTTTGATTTTACTCGCTAATTTTCCAAATTATATTAAAGCTTTATTCGAATGATGCCATTTATTTATTACTTTTAGGCGGTGTAGTTAAAATTTTATCACACCATTCAACAGTTTCACATAAACTAAAATTATTTCTTTATAAAAAAACTTCATGGTTTTTTCGGTTTTACAAACACAATTAATTTTTTTTTTTTCAGAATAGTTTTGTATAATTAAATGTAAACTCGTCTTTTAATTAATTGCGAGTAAGTTAGATAAATGTATTAAATAATTAATATCGACATAACTTGGTGAAATTTAGATGGCAACAATGAATATAACTAAGTTATGCCATTTAGACAGATATCGGAAGCCAATTAATAAGCGTTTTATTTATTACGAAAAAGGAACGAGTGTGACCTGGTAAATCAATTTTATCCTAATTGATGTAGCTGTAAGAATTAAATCCGGCGATTTTGGCTTTACATTTGGTCTACTGAAATTTAGAATTGACTTTAATTAAATTTGTAAAGAAGAAATAAATTGTCAAGTTATGCCATTTACGCTTCGTAACTGAACTAGTGACCAGACGTCTCGGATTAACCGGGACAGTCCCGGTTTTTTGAGTCGTTGTCCCGACTTAAAAAATGTCTCGGATTTGTCCCGGTTTTGAATAAAATATCCCGGATTGTCCCGTTTTTCACTTATAAGTAAATAGTTCATATTAAAAAATTAAAAAAAAAAAAAAGATTAACTATACTTGATGACAGCATAGAAGTCAGTATTGAGTCTATGGGAGAGCCGAAGTACATTTATATCACTACGCCAATGATATAATCCACTAAATTATTCGCGATGTTACAGTAAATTGCCATTACATATAGACAATTTTGGCAACTAAGATATAAGCTTGGAATAAAATTACGATATTAACATGGTTTTAACATACAGTAAATTATTTGCCTACCTGTAATATATACGATGATCAGATGCGCAATGATGTTCTGCGCATTCCAATCGATTCTAATAGTTTTAAAATGGCGGAGAATTGTAATTTTAAGTCGTTCTGGAAAGGCTGCATGATTAGCGTCAAACAAAGCAAATTACATTGAAATCCTTATTTAAAACTGAAAACCCAGAGGCACAATTACATAAAAAATAAACACCGTTCTTATTAACACGGTTACGTTTTACATAGAAATCGATTGTTCCGTGCGCATTAATACCGTTACAAAAGTTGGTAATACGCCGCTCCCATAGACTCAATACTGACTTCCGATGCAGTCGTAAAGTATAGATTTAATTAAAAAAATTAGCTTCTGAAGAATTCCCCTTCCCAACTTTTACTATACAAAGAATATGGGCACTTTAATATAACCAATGTGGATGTATCAATCTGAAGAAAAAGTAATAGTAAAATATATTGTTTATATTTCTTTGCGTTTTCTTACTTTCTTTTTGCAAATTTTTTAATAATTTACTTTTTTCGTTATTTTCAAAAAATTTTTTTTTTTTTTGGATTTTGTCCAACCCCACACCCTATATCTAGACCCCCAAAATCTAGTCACGAATTTCAAAAAATCTAGTCATCTACTAAACGGAAGTTAAGTAGTCGAGTCTATCATTCGTAATGATTATAAATAAGCTTAATATTTGGCCAAATTATTACGTTATTTATGCAATATCAAAATACTTGCATTTTTGGATGCAAATATTAATAATGTTATAGAATTCTATACTGAAATTCTTCACGTAACTGCTGCCATTTTAAGTTTTTCATTTATATACACATTAGTATAACTGGTAATTCCAATAAATACGGAAGAGTTGAATTTTACTTAAGATAGGCCAATAAATTATTTTTTATTGGATATCTTGAATAATTTTAAAGTGTCACGGTAGATTAAATAAGTATTTTGTACAATTATATAATAGATTTTCATAAAAATTCTTTGATGTCAATTTATTATACAAGTATAAATAAATTAGTATTTTGCACAATTATATAATAGATTTTCATAAAAATTCTTTGATGTCAATTTATTATACAAGTATAATTTGGCCTATTTGAGTTTTGTAAGGATTTATTAGATATTAATTTTAATTCTTAATTTTTTATATACTTAAGAAAAATTATTTATTTATCATAACATTTTTAAAATTCAGATTGAGATGGTTGAATTAAAATGATGAGACTCCCGGATTAGGCGGGACAGTCCTGGTTTTTGAGTTTTTGTCTCAGTTTTGAAGCGATTCCCAATGGTGAGGTGAGGCGGATTGTCGGGTGGTAACGCGTTGGCGTGCCACGCAGGAGGATCCGGGTTCGGCATCTCCTGAAAAGTTTTTTCGGGGTTCCGGGTCTTCACCATTCGGCCCCTCTCCTCGGGTGTGGGTGCAGCCCGTGGTTGGAACTGGCCCCGCCTCTTAGTAATCTTTTGATTGGAAAGAGGTGTAAAAATGCAAAAAAATGATGAGGTGAGGATTTTTCCAATAATACTCTGGTTATTGAGTAATAGAGCCAAACCGGGCTTTATCACAGGCGCCTACGCTCATGGAGGGTTCGGCCGAATTGTAGAGGACAAAGACTGGCTGTTCAGACCCATATCTCTTCTAAAAAACTGAAAAGGTGTCTTTGAATCCTCCAGGTAAGCCAATGCATTATCACAACAATTAGATTGATCCTTCTATCCATTCTGAAAAAAGAGCAATCAAAATATATTAAGTTATGATTGATTGTTATTACTGTTTTACCTTTGATTTCGATAAAGCAATACAACCTAAATAATGTCGGCTGTCGGCCGGATTGGCCGCGTGGAAACGCTTTGGCTTTCCACTTTAGAGGACCCGGGTTCGAGTCTCGAGTTCCACCCCTTGAAAATATTTATCATGGGGTCCCGGCCCGGCCCGTCGATTTCCGTCCTCTAGAATCCAGTTGACCCCTCCGCATGGGTGGGCAGCCTGTGGAAGGGCTTGTTTCACCTCGCCACTTAGTATTCTTCCAGAATGGAGTATGGCATCATCTGTTGACAAAAAAACAATGTCGGCTTACCATCTGAACTATTCGGATTCAATTTCAGTGGAAATTTTTTTACCTCGCCACTTAGTATTCTTCCAGAATGGAGTATGGCATCATCTATTGACAAAAAAAAACAATGTCGGCTTACCATCTGAACTATTCGGATTCAATTTCAGTGGAAATTTTCTAAAGCCGCCCGGTATCCCGCTTATCTCCATCATTTATTTATTTGACAACTATATCAAGGATTTGGACAGTTGGTAGCGAATAAACCTTCTACAGACTGCCCACCCCAGCAGAGGGGTCAGCCGGATGGTGGAGGACAGCGATCGACGGATTGGGCCTGGACCCCATGATAAATATTTTCAAGGGATGGGACCTGAGACTCGAATCGGGGTGCTCCAAAGTGGAAAGCCTTAGCGTTTCCTCGCAGCCAATAAGGACCAAATTTAGCATTTAGAATCCGTTAGTTTTCGTGTGCCCAATTTTAACACTACTTTAACCAGCATAGATGCCACAATGGATTCTATATCAAGGATTTGGACAGTTGGTAGCGAATAAACCTTCTACAGACTGCCCACCCCAGCAGAGGGGTCAGCCGGATGGTGGAGGACAGCGATCGACGGATTGGGCCTGGACCCCATGATAAATATTTTCAAGGGATGGGACCTGAGACTCGAATCGGGGTGCTCCAAAGTGGAAAGCCTTAGCGTTTCGCAGCCAATAAGGACCAAATTTGGCATTTAGAATCCATTAGTTTTCGTGTGCCCAATTTTAACACTACTTTAACCAGCATAGATGCCACATTGGATCATATAATCAGGATAACTAACATCACGTCATCGAGATGATCATGACATCATGACGTCACCCACTGTTGTGTTATCATGACGTAAGAAATTATCGCTCTTTTGTGATATCATCCATTGACGCATCGAGATTACTGCATCATTACGATAAATACTAAGATAGACTGTGCTGTGTTAAGAGATCGGGTAAGCGCATGAGTAAGCCATATCTTATCTCTTCACTGCTAACACTTAGCGCCATCTATTGGTAATAATATAAAGTAAAATTGCAATAAAAAATAAATTTATCCTGCAGGATTAATCGAACCTATAGGATTAAAGAATGCGGCATCGAAGTGTCATTTAATGGCAGGACATCACTACTGAATTTCATGAAAATTTACTAATTAGTTCAAAAGTTATTAGTTGAGGACAGACATTATTGGTCCGATCTTATAAGCCCCCATTTCATTCGGAAAGTGAGCTAAAAATAGAAACGTCGAAAAATTTAAAGAATTAGATTGCGGAATCAATTCTGGATTCTCGACACTGGATCAAATATAGAATGAAAGTCTATGAGATATGAATTTAATTTCAAAACACATTCAAAAGATTAGGTACCTTTCAGTAGTTTAAAAATTACTGAAAGATAGAACTAGCTGCTGAAGTGCTAGTGCTAGTTCTACCTTTCAGTAATTAAATAGCATTAAAAACGGCTTTTAGTAACAACACATTTAAAAGATTAGGTACCTTTCAGTAATTTAAAAATTACTGAAAGATAGAACTAGCTGCTAAAGTGCTAGTGCTAGTTCTACCTTTCAGTAATTAAATAGCATTAAAAACGGCTTTTAGGAATCATCTGAAGGATTTGGAATATATTCATGAATTTCTCTGTTGATAAACTTTTCGTAAACATTAAAATCGGGATTATTGAATTGGCCGAGTAATCGCATTCCGTGGTAAAGGCATTTTCTATATACTGTATATGGAGGATCTAAATTCCATATCTTTACGTTTCAGGAGGTCGAGCCAGCCTGTTGAACCCTTTCAATCTTTCAGTTGCCCCATTACAGATGTTAGCTAATTTGTAGTAGTCACCGAAGTCAAACATATTCAATTGAGACTCTGCATCCATGCTCGGCATAATTAATAATTTTAAAGAATTTCTCCACAATTTTATATACTGTAGAGTATTTATGAACATGGAAAAACATGCTTTTAATTACTAAGATATTCTGCCTTAAGATATAAATATGATATTTCCAAGAATCTATATTACTGTACCTAAAAGCATTTTTATGTAAAGATACTTCTGCTTTTATGTAGTACTTTAGATTTTCATATAAAATTTGGAACGATATCGTTTTAATTATGAAAAATAAAATATTGACAACAAGGCAATTTGGAGGAAAAGTTGGACTTATAACATCCGTAATAGAAGAAGTTGACAACAATTAATAATTTATTTTTTTAATTTTATAGAGACATTTTAAAGTTTGTTTACAAGTTTTTCCGATAGAGAGAGCTTTAATTCGTCCAGAAAATGGTGGAAAAGGGGGATTGAAGTGTAAACAATAAAATTGATATTTAGGTAAGTTGTTATTATATATATTTTTACCTTTATTATTTATTTCATTATTTTGTTTTACTTATTATCTTTATTAAATTATTAGGTCGTAAATTGTGTCAATACTGTATAGCCTCCTTAATATAATTTTGTTTTTGACGTACTGTAGTCAATAATGAATGTCACTAATTATATTCGTATCATAAGTTGCTAATATAATTTAAGTCAGTAAAATAGGTACAGTATTTTAAGTCTTGGCTAATTAAAAAATTATTATTGAAATAAAAGTGGGTATATCTAAAAGTGTATAATTCCTGCTTTGAGTTCAATATAACATTCTTATTGATTGCAAACGCATCAGCAGGTTGTGTATTCATGATTAACTATCAGAAATAGCATAGTCTTTAGTTCACTTATAATTATTGCATACGACAGGAGATAGGAATTTAAATCCTAACTGAAATTTAACCCGTTCCTTCTTACAACCTTGCTAAAGGCTGCTGAGTTTAAATGTTTGAAACTGTTTAGCTGAATTAGCTAAGTGAGAATATTTAAGCTTTCTTCAGAAATCTATGAGAGGTGTAGGTGTGGCTCATTGATAGTCTTTTAAACTTCAATTGACTTTTCCAGAAAGATAGGACTTGAAATAGCCCCCATCACTTAATTTTATTTTTATTTATTAGATTAAGTAATATTAAAAAAAGTGAAAGGCCCATTTTCAGTTCATGACTTTCAAAGTTGGGGTCTTGGAATCATGTTTTTATGGTTTTTTTATGAAATTTATATAGGTAATCAGATAAGATATGTGGAATTCCGGACGAACGGAAAAGCGGAATTGACAGGCAATTGGGGGGGGATTTTCCGACCCCACAGATACATTTAAAATTATTAAATTATCATTCTGAATGAAATGCAGTCAATTTAAATAAATTATAATTTACATTTACAAAGTTACATAATAATCTCTTGAATATTCTCCATCTAAATTCTATTTTTATCTAATAAGAAATATCAATACACAAGCACTAAATGCAGTAACTAAATTTATTCTAAAAAAAAAAAAAACAGCTTAAAGCATCAAAATGAAACTTTTTGATCCATATTGGATCTTCTTCAGCTTTTAATGGAATACAATTTAAAAATCTGAATCTTATAAGCATTGTTCTAGTTATTGCATCAACATTTACATAAAAGTTTATATATATTTTATGAATATAATCTAGACATAAATTGAGAGAGAACCAAAGTTATAAGAACAAATTTTGAATGAAAACACTCATATTTGCAAGTATCATAAGTAATAGTAGAGAAAAGATTGCATGTGAACATCATTAATGAACAAGCTAGTATGCCATTCTTTAATGCATGGAATTATGGAATTACCTATATGTTATGAACAATTAGTATTGATATTATCTCTATATTTATAAATGTGTCTGTTTAGTATTTTAATTAAGATATTTATTTGTTATAAATATTTACTTTTTATTTTTTGTTACTCTTTGAAATACTTGTAAATTTTTATGTAAATAGTGACACAATAACTAGAACAATGTTTATAAGATTCAGATTTTTAAATTGTATTCCATTAGAAGCTGATCCAATGCAGATTGAAAAACGTTTCTTCTCGATTAGTGATGGAATGATTAATCAGAATCGAGAATCTGAAGAATCATATTTTTTAGGAATCGGAATTGGCAGATTTTTCATGAGATTTACAATTCCTTCAAATCAATTCTTACTAATTTATTTACATTTATAAACAAAATACATATTTACAAAATACAACATATAAACAAAATAGCTTAGTAAAATTTATTTTCTTTTTGGCAAGATTCGAGATTACCTGCCACGAGTTTTCATGGTGCACATCCAGGTACAATTATGTGACGATGGATTGGACAGTTACTCGGTGCAATGATTTGACCTTGGTGCATTGCGCTACTGATAGACACAAAAACTCATAGCAGGCCGTCTGGAATCCTGCCGCCTTTTTCTTATAAAGTCACGAAAAGATTGCTTTGTTTATGATTTAATTGTTTGCTTTTGTAATTAAAATTCCCTCCTTGCTGAAATTTCTAAATTTTTATTTGTTCTAAGATTTCTTTATATACCATATTTCTGAAACCTTTTTGGTATGACAGGAGAAAAAAATCCAAGTGGAATTTCAACCCCCCTTTACCTTATCTCCTAATTAAACACTCCTGAGTTCATTGGTGAAGGTCCCTTGTGGGCAGAAGCCCCATTCTCAAGTTATGGGGCTCCAAATTTGGGGTTCGGAATCACGGTTTTTTATGATTTTCTGCAAAACTTTTATAGATAATCAGATATTTTCAACGATGGATTTTTTCTTAGGAGGGGACCAGGTTCAGGCCTGGTTTCTTAACTAAAATTAATCTATATAAATATGGATCTATCTAAGTCTGGGATTGCCTATAAAAGTAATTTATATGAAGATATTCTCTACTGAAAGTCTACCATTTTGTTTATATTTTAAACATGATTAAGTGCTGTGTAGATTTTCATTGTATTCTCTACTTAATAGTTTTGATTTATCAATACAGTATTTTGAAATGTTGCATTTGATATTTATAAAAATTATTTCTTTTCTATGCAAATTACAGTATGAAAAAAATATCTTATATTCCTGGACACATTTATAACTCACTTTATATGTAATAAAAAATTGCTATTATTTATATAGAAAGTAGTTATTTTTTAATACTTTATTATAGAAACTACAGCATTATCTAAAAAAATAAAATAAAATATAGCAAATTGATGAATTGTGAGCTGGTACAATGATCCATGCTTCCAATGGATTCATGTTGGCTGGCTATATTTCTATTCCATCCATTATCTGTTGCTGCAAAATTCTATTTGCACATATTGATTTTGGTTTTACTTTTCTATTTTTAAGTTAAAATTCAAATAATGCTTCTTTGTAGATTTGAAATAATAGAAAATTTTATTTTAAAATTTCTCTGATAATTGTTTGCAGATATATACTATAGTAAAAAATCAAATTTAGAAAATAATACAGATTTTTTCTTAGATTTTTAGATTTTTTTTATGTTTCTATTAATAAATGCCACTGGTATGAATTTAATGGATATTTAAATGCAATTAGCTTATGGTTTTGTTTTTGAAATGTTATATTCATTAAACTTTAACTGTTATTACACAATATCTAATAGTACAAGGCTATGTAGAATCTGTCTAGTCAATAAAACTATCAAAGTTTAACTTAAGCACCATATTAAATAAGATGATGTACGATATAATAGACAGAGATAAATTATAACAACTCTTGAATAAGAAATCTGAATTTTCAGTAGCTTAACAAAATAATACCTAGCACAGTACTCGTCATCATCAATTAATTTCAAATGTGATAATCATGTGACTATTTCAATGAGACAATTCAGCTATTTATTTTTAATCCAATCAGACAATTCAGCTATCAAAGTTCCTATCATTGTAATCCAATAATATTGTCCAGCTAGCATATCATGTGATCATTGTAACCCAGTAAGATCACTCAAATAGTGTTACTCTTCTAAACTTATGCTTTTTGTGTACAGATAACCATTGATATATGATTGCCTTGACTTACAATCACTTGTACTTATGATGATAGTGTTAAGTACAAATTCTATAATTCTGTGATTGGTCAGTGCAATTGACAAAGGATATGAATCCCTAACCAATGGTCTGATAAACTAAAAATATCCTTTCTGTTTCTAGTTTTTATATATTTTTGTTCATTAAGTTTATTATGATAAAGTGAGAAGTAGTAGTAAATATTGGTAGTGGACAGTCCGAAAAATTTGAATATTTCTAACTTGCAGTGGTGTGGGATAAGCCAAGAATTATCTGTATATCAGCAGTCTCAAACTCATGGTCTGCAGGGTGAATATAGCCTGTGATACTTTTTTTGCAACCCATGTTGCATTTTTTACAATTGTAAGTCCATATATAGAAGATATTCAGAAAAAATCACAATTATTTTTTTATGACATATTTGAAAGTTACTAAACTTTAAAGTGTTTTAATAAATTATATTGGCATTCAATGAAGCATAATACATTTATAAATTAGAAATGAAAGTTTTATATTGAAAAAAATTCTATTATTTACAAATGGCTTTATAATTTTGACGATGAGTTGAAGTTTATCTTTAAGGAAATTTATATGCAAATAGTTAAAACAATCAATGTGTCAGATTATTTATCTCATTTATAAATTTTTTCCCATAATGTATTAATTTTAAATGTAGGCCTTCAACCAACGAAAGATATCTAAAGTGGTCCTTTGATGAAAATATGTTTAAAACTACTGAATGTATATAAATTTATACTAAATTCATAGAATTTAATATAAAAACAACAACAACAATAATAATAATAATAATAATAAGCTTATGTAAATTTGATTTATATAACATTGCCATGAACATAAGTCTGGGAGTCCTGTACTTGTCTTACAAAATCAAGTTTAATTGTTCAGTAGTTAACAATTGCAATAATGATTATTGATTGTATTTCCAGAAAAATCTGTAATGGCTGCAACTCGAGATAAGCGAGCAAATGCTGGAAGTCGTATGGCTCGACTTATAGATGAGGAGGAAGAAGACGAGTTTTATAAAACAACATATGGTGGATTTTATGATGTAAGATTTTTTTAAATTTAAAATAAAAATTGTAATATTAATTTATTGTGTGTAGTAATATAAATGAAATTATAAAATTTTTTTCTTAATGAATGATTATTAAAATTTTTCAGAAAATGAATTTGAACTTTATAAGACTTACAGGTCAACTGCATTTTATGAGAATAAAGTGTTTTTGGAAGATGAAAACTGCTTATAAATCAAATTCTCATAAATCAGAAGTAAATTTCCATTCACTTAAATAGAAAAAATTATAATGTTCTCTAAGTCCAAAAATGTCACTCATTTTCCATTGAAATATCCTGACATACCATCTATTTACATAAATGACAGCCAAATTACATCAATAATTAATTTTCATAGTGCAATCTAAAAACTGCAGTTTTCTTAAAGTCCATAATAAATATGTCAACAATGATGTAGAAGCAAGGACACTACATAATAAAGCTGTTTTTTATGATCTGAAGGATACAGGTTCAGTTCTGAGTTTTATATTCCCACATTTAAAATTGAAGATGTTTGTTGATCTAATCACAATATTGGTAGGCAGTCTGCAATAGGCCTCAGAGTAGCCCTGTTGTTTATAATTTCTGATTGGAAAGCAGAATAAAAACTAGAATGAAAGAAAAAATTTCTTCAATAAATTTGGTATCTGTTATTGTTTAGTAATTTCAATAAAATATTCATTGCATGAAAATAATAATCGTAATAATTCATTCAGAACATCAAAACCATAGATATAATAGAATCGTCTCTCTCCTTGTTTTATGCTGTTTTCCATCCTACTGTATCAGCAAGATAGTAAGCACTTACTCACTACCTTGGAGGATACAGACTCAAATTGGATTTTCAGGATGTGATTCAATCTTTTTGTTGACCCCATCATGGGTGTTGGCCAACTTATGATGGGCTGTAAAAGTGGCCACTGCCAGATACAGTATATCTCATGCATAATAAGGTGGCTTAACAATAACTTAACCATTCTATTGCCCAACTTTATCTCAAAATCATCAGAACATACCAATGCCAACTATGAGCCACTCATACTTTATAGTAGTGTGGGGCATTAGTTGAAGAATTTAGTTCAATAAGCTGGGACCCCTTCTGAGAAAATATAGATCTCAGATCCAAAATTGAATCCAAAACTTCAGATTATATGGTAATGCTATATTACGTATTGTCTGTCCATGAAAGCCATGCCTAGCTAAGGTGGATGAGTCCAAACGCGAAAGGGATTCCGGATGTATATAATGATTATATTTTATTAGATAAAAATTATTGAATTAATATTATATTAAAGTTCAATAAATATGTTATTTCCAACGTCGAAACTAATCATTTAGCATTTGACATTACAATAACTTCCATTCAACTTCAGTTATCTTGCATTTGAAAACATCCATATGCGAAGCTGTCATCTCTATTTTGTCACTGGACTTGTTCACTTAGCACATGTGTACTTTCGTCGATTGTGCGGCTAAGCTGGATGGACAGTACATGTTTAATTGACACTGAACAGATGAATTGGATTGTGGAAAACCAATAGACCTCTGATATAAATTTTGAGGATTTATTCTGCATCTATGGGTGAAAAGCCAAAACTATTTTGCATGACAAATCTGATTGATTGTGCATTAATAGCAGAATAAGCCTTACATTTAGAATAAAACAATATTTCAAATTTTGAATAAATATAAAATATTCAAAAATTTGGAACTGTTCTATGAAAAATACTTGTGTAATGTCTCTGTTATCTTTTGCATCCTTTACGTATTACTTCTCATCAACAAAGAGTGCCTTACTCAAGTTTGAAACTTTCATTCATTATTAATTTCTCATAAAATTGGAATTAAGGCTTGCAAGTTGAATTTTGATTTAAATTATATTTACTCATAAAATCAGGTTTTTTATAACAATTTCATAAACTGGGATTGACCTACATTTTAATTTTAATAATTCACTTTGTGTAATTTCATATATATCAATGTAATAAAAGATGATTAATTTTTACTGTAATATAATATATTTTTACAAATTAGAATGAAAAAAATAAAACATTTTTTTTTAATACATATCCTAGGAAAATAGAAAAATGTTTTTGGCTCACAATATAGCCATCTCAGCTCCTCTATTGTTAGTAAAAATTATAAACTGTTAAAAGACAAAATAGATTTGCTTATTTCACAGTAATAAATGAATTTGTTTTTGATTACTTTTAGCATATATGATCTTAAAACAAATCTTAATAATATATATAAATTTCATTCAAATCTGATATATATATAATGATATTTTGACAGCATATGTCCATTCACATATTGTATGATTCAATATCAATAATTTTCAATAAGTTTGATTCCGTAGAAAGTCCAAATGAATGTGTATAAATTTCATCCAGATTGGACAATATTTATATGAGATATTGTCCCAAAATATGTAAATATCTTTTAAATCTTAGTAAATAATAATAATGAACTGATATCAGTGATTTTCAATCAATTTGACTCTCAAATGGGTTTTAACAAAATATATGAATTTTATCCAAATAGGATAATATTTATGCCTGTTTTCATGCTGATGGATAGAAAATGGACAAACAAACCTAATTTATATACTCATTTATTTATATTCATTAAAGTAAAATATAAGGGATGACAATTATTGCTAGTCCTAGATACCAGTGCTGGATCTAGATATTTTTCACCTGAGCAACATTAGAAAATGATGCCCTCTCTCCTCTTCACTTATGCACATTAATACATACACATATGTAATACTTTGGAACCGGGAATGTAATGATATCAGATACATAGACATTCATTCATTGAGAAATGTACAAAAAACTTTATTCATTTTTCAAAGCAACAATAGTTAACAAAATACTATCAAAAAATACATTTATAATAGATATAATAAAAATGAACTCTATTTAATATAATAAATACAAACTATAGTTTAATTTTTCTTACTTTCAATGAGGCAAAATCATTTAATAATTATTTATCAATTAATCAATTTAATTAGAATTGGTTTTTCTCTTCCTTGAAAAGTACTGTATTATCTGTTAAAAGAATACACCATTGTGTCTAAGACTGATTCTACAGCATGAAATATTGTCAAGATAAATATAATTAAACTTATGTGTGAAATTGCAACTGCATTTTTGCATCCCTTTGTAGTTTTCACCCGAAGAAACTGTCCCATTCACTTCATCCTAGATCCGGTACTGCTAGACATATCAAAATCTTTAATTTGTTATTGGCTACAATTGTGCTATACATTGTTTTCCATTATGAAGTAATCTTTTAGATAAAAACATTTACCATTACTAAAATAGTAAAGAAAATTGAGTGATTTGTATAGTGGAACTAAAACAGTACTATTACACTGCCAAAATAACTTAAAAACTATAACTATCAGCACAATGGCAAGAAATAAATTCATAATACTATACAAGTAAAATAAAAAACAGTAGACTAAGTCTACTGTTTTTTATTTTACTTGTTTTAGTGGGACTAAAAACATCAGTCATTTTCAATAGATTTGGTTTTCTTGAAGGTTCTAATTTAACTGTATATTATAAATTTCATTCAGATCAGATAATATTTACATAAGATATTACTCAAAATATATATGATTTCTTAATTATTGTTTTTCTTTAGAAACAATGTAAATATGATAAATATATATATCTAAAAAGGAATAAATAAGTAATTTTGTTTTGAACCCACAACACTTCTTTTTGAAACTCAGTGATGAAGATTTTGTTAACTAGTTTGAAGATACTCATCATGTTTAAATGCAAAATAAAGGACACAAATTAAATGATACAAACTAAACTAGTCCTTAATTGTGCAAATTCTTTCAGTTTATGTAATTTTACTTTGCCAATTAAAAGCTACTTTAGTTTGTATCATTTAATTTGTGTCCTTTATTTGCATTGAAGATCTTGTGATTTTTTTTATAATAAATAGAAAAATTATTAGTATTATAGTTATTGTGAAAAATCTGTTTCAAAGTAAAAATTTATTCACAAATGATTTAAGAAATTGATGAATAGTACGGGCTTGCATTAGAGTCCTTTGTGGGGAGGAGAAAGAAATCACTTAAAAAGAATAGCTAATAAATTGGCCAAAATAAATCCACAGAAAAAAATCATTTGCTATTTAAAAGATTATTGACAATTATTGTTGGATTATTATATTTATAACTTACTGATCATGTTATCTTACTATGAGCTATAGCTATAATAGTTTTTATTTATGCAGGAGTTCTTGAGAATAAGAAGTTATTTCAAGAATTCTTCTAAGATAAAAGCATTGAGAAAGGCTAGCATAGAGTATATTGGATGAAACTCTGGTATTAAATAAAATATATTTAAAATTAAAAAAAAATTGTTTCAGTAGTTGAAATGACAATAATATTGATCCAAAATTATTATTTTGTATATTGTAAATTATAGGGATAAGTCAGTATAGAATTATATAAAACTTTAAAAGTCTAAAAAAATATTGGCTTGTTGGTACTCATTGTGATTTAATAAATACAAGAAGAATGCAATAAAAGATGATACAAAATAACTTTTTAATGATATAAAATATTAATAAAGTTATAAAAACTTTATTTGTAATTTTGTTAATATTTTACACTAATAAAAAAGCATTTATTTTATATCATCATGTATTGCATACTACTTATATTTAGCTAAAAACTCATATTTAGTTATTTATTTCATTATATTATATATTATATTTGAAATAAATTGGTTATAATATATATATTCTATTGTATGTTATATGATCAAACAGCTATGTTGTATGATCAAACAGCTAAGAGGGTTTTGAAGCACAGATGCAGCTGCTAAAAGTTAAAATAAAAAATATAGATAAGCTTATAAAGTTTATAGTTTTCTTTGTTTTTTTTTTAAATTTATGAATTATTCAATTTCATAAAAAAATACTTTAATCAGATTTCTAAAGATAATCCTGTTTATGGCAATTTGATTTATGTTCATCATTTGATTTACATAATAAACAAAAAATAGAAAATATTGTAAAGGTATGAGAAATATGGTACTAATATTGAATTTATTAATAATCTATGTTGATAGTTCTTTTTAATAAAAAAAAATTGGCTTAATATTGTAGAAATAGGAATTAACATAAAATGATGCTACATTTTTATTGGATAGTTTAGTTATTTTGCAGTTTCTATGAAGTAAAATACAATATATAAGTTTATTTAAGTCCTTTTTAAAAATTTTATAATTTTTTTTATAGGTTGAAAGTGATAATGCTTATGAAACAGAAGCAGAAGAAAGTGATGTTTATGATTCAGACTTTTCTATTGATGAAAATGATGAACCTATATCTGATCAGGATGAAGATGAACAAAAACGAAAAAAACGAACTGTGTCAAAATTTTACAAAGTATGATATGTTTTATTTTTGTGTTGTAAATATATTTAACTTCTAAATACTGAAATTAATACATAATACATTTACTTCATTCAAATGATGTATTTATACACTATTTATTAGAAGTACTAAAACAGAGAACATATCCAATTCTTTTCCTTCTTTCTTTATAATTATTATTATTTTGTAATATAAATTATATTTTATATAAGTAATAGAAAATATCAAGAAAATGAGAATTTATTTTTAGCATAATTAAATACTTTTTTGTTGGCAAAGACAAAAGAAAGATAAATTATTGAAATGTGCAAATGAACACACAAAAATAATAAAAGACACATAAAATAATAAAACACATAAAATAATAAAAGATTATTATTTTGATACAATGGTATTAAATAAAATTACTTATTTGCAAATTTTACACTGTTGAATCATCATAAGGAATATATGATGGCATGCTACTTAGAATAACATCAATTGAGTTAATGAAGGATGGGGAAGCAATGAATAAAATTAGTATAATGTTATGTTATTTAATAAACAGATAAATTATTATTACTTTAGCCTCTTTTTTTTTTTTTTTTGTCATGTAAACGCTTAAATAAAACAGATAAATTATTATTACTTTAGCCTTTTTTTTTTTTTTTTTTGTCATGTAATTAGTTGAAATCTATGTTCTGTAGAGAGGATAGGATAGTAGATAGGAAACATCCATAGAGAGGCCAAAAAAAGCAGAAAATATTTTATTAAGGTTGGAAAAAAGGAGCATACAATAAAAACAAGTAGATATAGAAAAAAAAGCAAAATTATATGTACTTATTTTGCCAACAGTAAACAACATGACTAGGGTTTTAAAGAGTCAAAAATTGGCATGTTGTTATCTACTAAAGTTTTAGCTTATGCTGGATTATAGGAGTATGCAAAAATTTCATAAAAATGTTCGACTAACTCATAGATGATCAAAAAAGTGTCCTTTATGAAAAGACTAAAAAGCAGAGAATAAGGCTCTTTCTAGCTAAAGAGATATTGTTGAAAATGCTATTGATTTACTTAAACGATTAAAATAATTGCAGTTTTTAAATCACTAAGCAGTTTTAAAGCTATAAAATTTGAAATATATTCTAATTTAATTTTGAGAAAGACTTTTTGGTGCTTTTGGAAATATATTCTATCAAAATAATAATAATAATCTATGCTTGTTGTAATACAAATTTTTCTTGGAAAATAATTTTCTTTTTATTTGTGAGGATCCAGATTCAAGCCCTCATGAATATTCATCATCTCTCAATTATATCATTTCTTAATTATATTAAAAGAGAAAATAAGTTTATTATTTAAATACTTTAATTTTACATATTGTTCTCCATATTTGAAGATGAAACTGATTGGTCAAGACTGTCAAATCTATTTCAACAAAAAATGACACTTTATAAATGGTAGCTACTTGAGGCAAAACAACACATCTAGTCACAGCAACCATAGGATCATGTAGGATCATAACTGAAAAATCTTTGTGAATATTAGATATATATGTTTGCTGTGGGCATGAAAGTTATCATATAAGACATCAGTTCATTGTGTATTCAGTCATTTATCCCCTTTTGTGCCATTTATTGTCTAGTCAAAGTTCTGTGCCAATTACATCAAATGATATTAATCTGAGTGTACCTATATCATCTGTCTATCGTTGTCTCATCAGGATTTTAATTGTTACTGCTCTACAAATAATATTTGTTTAAAGTTATTGTCAATTTTGCCAGTATTGTTTTTCTAAAAAGTAATTTTAGATGAGCATTTATTTTTTTTAGTGCACATTAACTTTTCATATACAGTAAATCCTCACTAACCTGATTACAGAATAATATGGATTGAAATATGAAAAACTTATCTTTAAAGAGATTATATATAACTTCTAGAGTCTTTTATCAAAATAAAATGTGTTGTTTTTTATAGTTTTTAAATAAAGGCCCTATAATAGCATTTTTGAATTCATCATCATACCTATAATCATTAAATTCTCCATTTATTCTAAAAATTTCTAAAATATTTTTGGGGCTTATCTTTCAGTTTAGTAACTTTGATCATCTTTATCCCAATTATTCTGGATTAGTGAGGGTTTATTGAATTATCATCATTGATTATTACATTACATAAATTTTTTTTTAAATAAAACTTTCATAGTTTTTGATGTTGAAGTTTATCATATTCATTATCATTATGACATGATTTGATAATTATTTCACAATACTCATAGATGATAGAGAAACAGATATAAAGGTTCCAGTCTTGAATCCAGTTCAATTTTGTAATTAAATTTCAGTAATGAACTACATCATCTGAGTTAGTGTTCAATCAAGACTGAAATTTTTATGTACATCTGATCTCTACAAAATTTTTAAATGTACTTTCAAAATGACCATTTTATTTATATCCAGATTATTTCCAAACAATCCTTTGCCATTAACATTCTAGCCAGAAGTCTCAGGCTGTATGATATTTTAAATGTCCCAAGAGGATTAGAACATCGAAGGTACATCGATGTTTCATATTTTGTGCAATAAAAACATTTAATGTCCTTTATAATCTTCAACACTTGTGACATTATATATATATATGACTCCACCACTAGAAACCAATTACTTAGGCAATACAAATGACAGAGCTATAACAATCAGAATGTCTTTTCCTTTGCCTTGCCATTCTCTTTGTCCAATAGTTTTCATTGTATTTTACTATGTACCCAACACCACTTACTGTTTCTAAATGCTATCATATTTTTATTCTGGTTCACTCTCTTATCTGTATGCTGGTCTTGCAATCATTTCTAGTTAATCCTAACATCCTGGTTTGACTCCAGGCCAAGGCAAATTTTTAATTTCAGGAAAATAGAAAAATTATAATTTAATTATTAAATAACAGATGACTAAATTTAAAATACAGTACACTCCCAAGTATCTGGCCTAATGTGGCGGAAGGGCAGGCCGGATAACAAATAAGCCGGATAGGCCGGAGTTCTATATAAAAAAAGCAAATAAAAAACATAAAATTGTTTAAAAGATTAAATAAATAATTATATACAATATAAGTACTGTAGATCAATGTTCAATTAAGTATTTTCATTTTGGTGCTAATTTTTCTCCCTGATATTGATTAGGTTACTATCATGTGTACTACAGAGTGATTCTTATAGAACTAGCCTGTGAATTTGATAATAATTCTGCAGGTGATGCATATAACTGCTCACAATTATGACATAATAATCCTTGAGTCATACTGTATTTAATGTTGTGCGGATGTCTGGCAGGTGGCAGTACTTATGCTGTAAAGTTCAGAAACATGTAGTGGTGCTTGTACTATTCCAGAACAAGATTGCAGTGGCCAGGCGACAGTCATGGAGTATACTGTTGAAGAGCAAATGTTTCTCACACACATGTATTGGGTAACAGGATTGAATGGCAGCACACAATTGAAATTCCAAAGGAAGTTCAGAGTCTGCAAAAAGTCAGCAAAATCAACTATACAGTCCTTGGCTCACAAATTGGAAATGACAGGAACATTTTTAAATGAACATGGTACACATCACTTGCAAATGTCAGAAGTAATGATTGCAAATGTGTGAGATAGGTTATTGCAATCTTCAAACAAATCATTACAATGTCTAAGCTAAGTGTTGGGATTTGTACACCTGAACTCCCCCGGTGGGAGGCTGCTGCAAGCTAAACAAGTAAACAAGTCAACAAATGGGTGGTAATTGGACCAATTTAGGGAAGGGTTACTTTCCTAAGTAGGTTTTGTAATGGATGTTGTTTGTCGGTCTCTTTGTCCCCTGCTTTTTTATAGTTTTGTTTTTAAAACTGGAGAGAGAGAGGGACAAGCGTGTAATAAAAGAACGGGACCACAGGGAAAGGAAATACAGTATTAAAAAAAAACAAGTAAGTTGGACGGAGAGTCAGTTGGACAGGAGGGAGTTCGAGGTGAGCATCGGAGACAGACATAGAGAGAGAGAGAGAGAGGAGAGATTGCATGGAAGCAAACGGAGCGGGTCAGAATGACAGGCTCCGGGTTAAAGTTTGGCGAGATCAACGTTAGAGGTTGCCGTTGAGGTTCTCTGGGGAGATAGAACCCAGAGAGTATACAGAAGTGGGCCAGACAGCGGCGGACTTCTGGGCGTTTCCGTGTGATCGAGAAGATTCTCTCTCCTGTGTGCTCATGCTCCTACTCTCCTGTGGAGAACTGTTTTGTCAGTTTTGGTTATCACGAGTGGAGTTAACCAGACTCTTAAGTACATCTCTTGTATAGTATTTTTGATTTGTATATATATAACTGTAAATATTCTCTTGTGTTGTGAATAAACTTGTATATATTTGAAGATCGTTGTGAGTCTGTAAAGGAGTGAATTCGATATCGAACCACTCAAAGGATTAAACAAACATCAGACCGGAGGACGAACTTTACTCTAAGAAACTGGGTATTCTTATGCAATGTGTCAATAGACCACAAAGAAAGTGAAGATTCGTCTCAACAAGATCACTAATGTTTAGGAATTGGGTGATGTTGCTAAAGAGAAACAGATATAGTATTGTTTATGGTTTCAGGAATTTGTGTGTGATAATCCCAGCATTTTGGATATCACTTCCTTTAGTGACAAAGCATGATTATCTTGATAAAATAAGTAGATAAGATACGTAAACTCACAAAATTCCATGTTTTGGTCATCTGAAAACTCACTTGGCATTACTGAATCACCATTATACCTACAAAACGTGAGTATGTGGTTTACAAATCGTTGGAATGATCTTCTTCAATGCAACCATGAACAACAGCTTACACTGCTGTATTTTTGATGAGTTCATACAACAGTTGGATGATGTGGAACTTACACAAGGTTACTTTCAACAAGATTCAGCAGCATGCCACACATCCAATGTGTCCATGGAACTGCTTCTTCCCCAACTGCATCATTTCTAAAGAGTTGTGGCACAAGATCCCCGACCTTACCAGACTGAATTTTTTCAGGCTGGTAATGTTAGGGGCTGAATTTAATAAGCACTGAAAAATTTAATAATTTAAATTATTAAATTAAAAGGTTTCCTGAAGAACAGGGTGTATGCAAACAAACTAAGTACGTTAGAAGATTTAAAGGATAACATTTTGGCTGCAATCAGAAACATCACCAGAGACACACTGCAACAAGTTATGGGGAATATACAAACACAGGTGAAAGTGTGCCTTCTTGCAAACAGTGGATATATTGATTTTATAATAATGATAGTATAAATTTTATATAGAATTTTGATGAAAAATACTTAAAAAATTTAATTGAAAATTGATTGAAATCTACATGAAAATGATTTTTGAAATTACACAGTGGGTGATCAGTTAACAAACTGTTTGGATAACGAGCATTTTCATGAAAGATTTTTATGTTTGGATAATGAACACTTCAAACAAAAAACTGTGGGGCCCATGGACTGATGGAATGACAGGTCAGCCGGGTGGCAGCATGGTAAAGCTGTGGCTTACAATCCTGGAGGATCCAGGCCCACTCCCCCAATTTTTCAGGAAGGGTCCGGGCCTGGCCTGTTGATCTTCATCCTTCAACTATCTGGTTGACCCCATTATGGGTGTTGGCCAGCCTGGGATGAGTTCTATAAATAGCCGCCGCCAGATAAAAATATCTCACGAGGATATGGCAGCTTAACTAACCTAACAGAATGACAGGCTTAGGTTTTGCGCATTTGTGGAGACATGGGTAAGGATGGGAGAACAGTTGTTTTTCCCAATTAAAATGAATTTGGAGACAACTTAAAACAAATCAAAGATATATTAAAGAAGGTAAGAGAGAGATTTTATAACATTTTGATCTTAGAATGCACCCATACAAAGATGAGGTCAATAGGCTTGGAATCTGTACAACGATAATGCTATTAATCACTTCTGAAAAATCCTGAAGAAGAGAAAAAAGCAATCAACATTGGATAGATTCTTTAACAAAAAATAAACAATAGATTAAAATGCAAAACTATGTATGTATATATATATTATGATTATTACATATAAATAAACATAGTAAGAAATTATATAATTTTTTATTTATTTTTTTTTGGGTCCCCAGAACGAATTAATCAAATTCCCATAAAATCCTATGGTAAATCGATGATCGGTTAATGAACAATTCGGATAATGAACAGATTTTCAAAAGATTTTTATGTTCAGTTCGATGATCGGTTAATGAACAATTCGGATAATGAACATTATCTTAGAACGGATTGTTTGTTAACCGATAACCCACTGTATTAGTTTTATTAATAATAATGTTTGCCAATATTTATATCAGACTATCAAAAATGTGAACTATCAGATGAAATACTATTGACTTTTATTGAATTTAATTATTATTATTTACTGAATATTATGTTTATGATATAATTATAATAATTATATCATAAACATAATATTTTTAATATAATATCATAAACATATTAAGGATATAATTATTATTATAATTATATCCTAAATAGAAATGTTTTCTTTTACCATATATGAAAAATAATTGTAAAAATTAAAATTTGTAAATACCTATATTTCAAATATTCTTTATGTTCTTCATAATATTCTATTTCAAAATCATTTGATGATGGAGACATTATTTGACTGAAAATATAAAAATAAATCTGAACTCAAAAAATTTTTGAAAATAAAATTTATGTAAAATTTGATAAGAAATCTAAATATAATTTTTGTGTTCTGTATTTGATCACATTGCATTCATATGCTAAATTTGGTCCAGATCTAAAAATATCTTAAATTTGAAGAATAGTATTTATAATAAAAATAATTAATTTCACATTTTTTATTCATGAATTTTCTTAAATTTTAAAATTACAATTAATATTTGCCATGTTGATAAAAAAATGTATAATTGTTTTTAAATTAAAGAATTCCTTAATTTATGAGAAGAATAAATTCCTAATTTTCAATATATGCAAATGGTTAGAACTCAGAACAAGATTTTTTATAAGTATTATATTATAAATGAAAATTAGGTTCCCATAATTATAATTTTTAAAAGAAACATGATATAGATATTGAATAATTTTAATATCTTTTATTTTTCCATAAATAATTTAAGAAAATATAATAATTTCATATATATATATATATATGTCATAGTTTGTTTTGAAATTTAAATGCAAGATAGTACCTGCAGTTACTGTTTATTAACTCCCATTTGATGAAACGGGACAATCTAATGACTTGAATGACTTGTTCATTTCAACTCAAAGGAGAATTCTGTATCACTGTTAGTTTAAATGATATTTAAATTAATTTTAAAATGAATTTTAATTCTTAGGACAAAGCAATTTTTATGTCTTAACCAATGCTTATGAATTATCCATTTTGTGTTAACAATATTTTAATGCAACAGTAAACATGCTTTTTGGCCAGGATTGAGAGAATGTTTCATGTTAACCGATTAAACAATTTCCACTGTATTTAAACTTACAAATTAGAGAAATAAATGGTACAGTGTCAAGCAAATTATCATCATTGAATTTTATGAAAATATTCTAATTAGTTCAAAACTTATTTGCAGACTGACAAAATGATAATCTCATAAGCCTCACTTTTCTTTTAAAAAGTAGGCTAATAAAAACAGAATTTATAATTTTATAGAGAAAAATCATATTTTGTATTTTAGAAAATTTTTCACTTTATTTTATTAGTAAACATTTAATGTGTTAAATATAGTAAAACTTTATAAAATAAATGATTTATTTTCTTACTCTGCAAAATGAATTTCACACCAATCTTCTTCTCTAGTTTTTATTTCTTCCCAAGGATACACTTCAGGATCATTAATGCCATATCTAATTTCAAATACAATTACCAATAATCAAAGTAATAAATATTATTTATATTGCATAGAAATTAATTTATATGTTTATTCACAAATCAAAAGCAATTCATTATTTGTTATATATTGAAACTATTACCATAAATTCTCTATATTCTATTACTATAATAGGATACGTTGATACATATTATTATTTAATAAATAATAACAACATAGATATTTTTAGCAATTTCATAATAAATAATAGTGCAATAATATCTAAAATAAAATCTTTAACTTTTAAAGATTTTAGTTTAGCTAAATAATATTTCATGTTATTTAAAGAAGAAATTGCAAAATAATACTTTATTCATAATTGTTTTACATATAATAAATAAAGAAAATATCATTAATATATGCTTTATATAAAGTGTATTCTTTTCTAAAAAAAATAAGATATTTTTGTCATAATTTGTTGAAATAGTTTTTTATTACTATTATAATGTTATTCATAATTTAAACTGCATATGAAAAACTCAAATGATTTAGTAAAAAATACAACTTACACTATATTTAACAATCTAGTAGAAATTAAAAATCTGCTAAACAACAATAGTTTTAAAATTAATATTTAATGATTAATTTAACAGTTTTAAATTGAATTTATTCAATTTTTATTTTAGTAAAAACTATTTTTTATTTTTTAAAATATAAGTTCTATTTTTTGTTATTGATTTATTTTTATTACACTTTCTTGTATTCAAGCTAATATTTTTTATTCTATATTTATAAAAATTTCACATATATGTAGCATTTTTGAGTAATTTCCAGAATTTACAAATGATAAGAAATGAAAGAAAATAAAAGACAAATAATATTAAAATTCAGATTGATATTTTTATCAACATATTTGATAAGCAAGGTTATTAAAGCATTACCTTATGAGAAATTTTTGGAAGAAAAATATGTATTGATATTTTGATATCATTCCATATTATTGTTAAAAATAAAGACATTATAGCCAATTAAATAAACCAAGTAGATATAATTACTTATTTACTTAGAATTACTTAGAATTATTTACTTAGAATTAATAGACTTATTTATTCATTGATAATGTTTTTAATTAGTCTATTGATCATTATCAGCCAATCTCATTTACAATTTTTAAAAAATATATATATAGATAACCCTCATATAACATGGTAGTTTGATTCCTAAAAAATGCAGTGTTGCATGAAACCATGTTATATGAGATCTGGAGTATAAAACAGAGAGTTACATTCCAAAACCAATTAAAAAACAAATAATTTTCTTTAATTCCACATAAGAAATTTAATTTTTATTAAAAATATTAATAACACGAAACATAAGAAAAAATGTATACATTAAGACCCAAAAAAACAATATACATAAAACAAAAAGAAAGAAAAAGTATACATCCTATGTAACATTCATTTAATAATTATATCTTCCTTATAGCTGTTCAGTTAAAATAAGGACTTTTTTTTTTTTAACAATGTCATCTTTACTTTCTGAACTTTCTTCTGCATTTAAAGTTTGTGTATCTTCTGTTCTCTTTACAAAATCTGTATCAATCTTTATCCATTGCAAAACAATCATACATTAACACACCCAAAAAAAATTTATGAATATAAAAGTTTTTTCTATTTCACATTCCTCTATTGAAGAATAAAACCTTGCTTTTTATCCAAGAACTGAACATTTGGAACATAAAATACTCAATGGTTGATAATTAACTCAATTTCAAATCGAAACTGAAAATAGATATTGTTTCTCTCATGGCAAACTAGTGAAATTGCATTTATGACTAATTTTAGCAAAGTATTTCCAATGATTGCATTTTATATATGTATTGTATGTCCATAGTGTGGATTTACAAAAATTAACAAAAAAGTTTTATGTTGTAGGAGAGTAAACACAATTTTATAAATGTGTTAAGTAAAAATGTGTTTTAGAAGTACTATGTAATATGAGTGTTTCCGCAATTTAATTTTCTAATTGTGTTAAAGTGAAACTGTGTTATACAAGAGTTACCTGTATATACAGGCATTAAACTCTTACTATACTAATTATTTAAATCTATAATTTAATTCAATCTGAAAAGTCCTTTGTTCTCTAGGAATAAGGATTTTCAGAGTGAATTAAGTGTAAATATTTTTTTTTATATGCCTTATCAAATGAAAAAAAAGACTGTGATTTGCTTACAGCAATGGTTTGGAACCGCCATAATAATGAGATAGACCTATATAGTTAAAATTTCCCCAAGAATCACACCTCTATTGGATACATTTACAGAATTATAATTGTTAAAAGTTTTTTAACTTTAATGATGTCACTTCTGGTAAAAGTGGTTGCTAGCATACACCTATCCCTCAATTTGCACGGTACTCAATTTACACAGTTTTTAAATGAAAACAAAAAAATTTTTTTTGGATTTTATTTTGACTGTTTTGCATTATGCCATTTATAATTTAAAAGAGTATCATATTGTCACGTTTTGTGGGTTTACAAGTTTGTAGAGATTAATAAAGAGTGAATACAGCTAAATTTCATATAGTCCAATTAACAAAACAAAATAATCTTGTTTCACTATAACTAAATTCAATACAACAAAGAGTGAATACAGCTATATTTCGTATAGTCCAATTTATTTACACACCGTAGAGATTAATAATGAGTGAATACAGCTATATTTTGTATAGTCCAATTTATTTACACACAAACAAAATAATCTTGTTTCACTATAACTAAATTCAATACAAAATCTGCAACAAAATAATCTTGTTTCACTATAACTAAATTCAATACAAAATCCAACAATTATCTCACAATATTAATCTATGTCTTTAATTCAGAATAACTCACAGTTCTTCTTCTCCACTTTCGCTTTCACAATTTATCGCTCACTATTAACTTTTACTGTCTAAGTCTCATCACTTTCGGTGTCTTTATTTCAGAATAACTCACAGTTCTTCTTAGTCCACTTTCGCTGCTTTCTAATTTATCACTCACTATTGACTTTTACTGTCCAAGTCTGGCAGTTCAACTAAACTCAACTCAGTCTTGTAGCTCACCTATTTATACATTTCTGTTGTTTTTATTTGTACAGCATATTGTTAATTTGTTTTTTTTTTGTACCATATTCATTGTCAATTAATGTTTATGTTTTCATTTTCAAAAATATATTGAAAAAGTATAAGCGTTTGTTTTCATTTTCAAAAATAAATTGAAAAAGTATAAGCATTAAATTTGTCTTCTAAAATATAATGAACCAATCCCTTTTTTTTTCTTTAACCCTTATATCTCATTTTACTTGGTTATAAAGAACATATCCATGACTTTTCTTTATCTTCTTTAGATTGATTTACACAGTTTATAGTTTAACTGAACATATCCTTCTATTTTGTGTGAATTCTCCATCTCGTTTCATACAGTTTTGGTTTGCATGATTTGTTCAAAAATGTATCTACCATGTAAATCGAGGGATGAGTGTATATATATTGTAATATAAGGATTCAACAGAAGTACATTCTTAGATCAAATTGTGCATGACTAGAATGCTTTTATGATTTTGATGAGATACTATTGGCAACAGACTCAGTACCATAAGCTGGGCATCACTTGTGATAGGTCAATCAAAAGATTGAAGAATGGAGTTCAAAGGGCTGGTCTGGACCCATCTAAACAATGAGAGGTGTATGACCCAGATCTTCCAAGGTGATAAGCAACTACATTACTATTTGCTCATTCAGGCCAATTCTCTGTTACTTTTGATGGCAAATGTTATGCTGGGTATCAGTTATTTAATCAATCATTAGTTTTTAGTTTGATCTCATTTTTGCTTTAATACTATTTTCTCTTTACAAGAATTTATTGTATACTATATTTTATATTTTATTAGTTTATATATAAATTATTCATGTGAATATAAAAACTGAAGAAATAGATAAGATAAACAGATAATTTTTATTAGTAAATCACATTCAAATTTTTACTAAATGACTTTTACTGAATATATCTATTATATGTTATTTATATATAGTATCTTACCCTGCTTCTGGTAAGAGACTTGAATATTCAAATGGTGAAGTAGTTTCAGGAAAATTTGATAAAATTGTTAATCTATGAGGTAATGTTTCTTTTCCATGATGAGTAAACATAGCAGAAACTGCTTCCCAAGCATTATCACGAGAAAATAAAAGAGCTGCCTGGAATCCTGCTTGAGAACGAAAGGTTCTGAAAAAATTGTGGTCATAATTTTCAGATGCTGAATGAATTCCACCAAGTATAATCTAAAAACAAAAAATCATTTTTTATGAATAAATTAGACATATTATTTTAAATTTTTATAAATTGTAATTACTGTATTTTTCATGAAAATCATAATAATATATCTTAATTAAGCATATTAATGATTCAACATTTTATAAGAAATATTTTAAGGCCACTGCAAAATAAAAGATAAAAACAATTAAGTATAATTTAAGATTTTATATTCAAAACGGTTCTAAACATTCCACATATGTTTGAACTGTTTGGAAAAGATTTTGAAATAAAATCAAAAATATTTGCATCATGATAGCCCATGAAACTTCCCTGATATTTCTCCCTCCTTTTCTTTATACATTATTCATCAAATTTTATGGTATTTGTAAATACATTATACTTGTACTTGAAATATTTAAACTTTTTTCATTTACAAAGAACTTTTATTTTTATTTACAGACAAATATAATAAAATACAAAATTAATTATAGCTTAAAACTTACTTTAATTCAGCACTATTTGCAGTTGAGTACCAACTCTCATAGAATTGTGAGCAAACGTTTTTGGTATTTTCATACTCTCTTCAGGCTCTGGAACACTATTATAATCCTGGAACATTAACAGCCAACATTCGAAAATCCAATGTTCTAAAGTTCAAACTTAAATACGTCTTTTATTTAAAATTGTTTCCATGGTTACACTATTGTCTACTTCCTTTAGCTTTATTTAAAAATACATAATTATATCTCCTGTATTAACATGTTACCGATGTATACATTAGTAATAGTACCACTATAGATTTTTCATATCTTGTACTGCATATTGCCATGCTACCAGTAGTTCACTTGTTTTTCATTTAATAGCTTTTCCTTCTTATGCCCAAGTTCTATTTCCAAGGCTTCTGCAATATATGCAATCAATTTTTAAATCATTACTATATGCTCCGTTCGCAAGGGCCGTGGACATATTACCCTTAGCTATATCCTTCTTGTGCTCATGGACCCTTTGTTTTAGCGTTCTAGTTGTGACTCCTATGTAGGACATTTGTTGCCTCGTAGAGCGGTCCTCAACCAGAATTTATATACTCCAGCTTTCTCCATTACATTACAAAGGTCTTTTTCAATTCTCAAGATATCAAAGATAGTAGGGGCTCTCACGCTTGCAATCTTTTTCTTCTTAGATTTCGCTATCTTCTTAATGGTCTGGTAATTGCTCATTCTATATGGAACTGGGAGGTAGTCTATAGATGGATCCTCTTCGTCATTAGCGTACGGTCCAGGCCTATTATTATTGGTTGAATCTCTGATGCTCTTCTTCACAACTCTGTATATGCTTTTTATGAACGGTCTTGTATACCCGTGATTTTCCCCTTTTTTATGGTATATTCTACTATTTTTTGTAAATCAGCTTTTTCCGAGCTATACAAGATTGCTCTTCTAAAAAAATAGCAGAACAATGCTTTCTTGTATGCGACTGGATCTCTAGACCAATTCGGGATTAGGACAGGTTCGTAGGATGGTTTTCTGTATACTGCTGTCTTCAGTTTTCCTTCCTCCTTCGTTATCTTAAGATCTAGATAATTAATCATTCTCTCCTCTATTTGTTCAATTCTTAAACGTAGCCCATATGCTTCCATGGAAAATGCTTCTGCAAATTCTCACGTTCTCATCGTGCTTTCCCAAATCGTCAATACATTGTCCACAAAACACACATAGAATCTTAAATCAGGTTCGAAGGTAGATAACTTTTCTAATTCAATATTTCCTAAGTACTATTTCTGCTAAGACTTCAATTCTATGAGAGTGGATACTCAACTGCAAATAGTGCTGAATTAAAGTAAGTGATTTGAGTTTTATGCAGTTTGTTAAGTTATGGAGAATAAGCTGAGTCAGCTTGAAGAAAGCTAGCTGAAGGAGCATTATAGAGCGACAAGTAATAAAGTAATAAGAAGATTTGAAACATGGAAATTCCTCCAAGAATGTAAATTAAATAACGTATATCCAATGTCCATTTTTAGAATAAAGCTGCCGGTAGCATTGAAGAAAGTGGTAAGAAACACCAGAAGAATATGCCTAAGAGCAGCGATATCAGATGCGAAAAGGCAATATTATAAAATGTTAAGTCACCAAGTAGAATGCAAAATAAGATTTTGAGTTTGGATAACTATGATACCTTCTTAATTATGGTAGAAAATGAACCTTTGAAACTGAAAGATAATTTAAGGGCTATGTACATACGTAAGCTAAAGTGGATATTCAAGTGCCAACTTAAACATAGAGCAAAAGGACAGTTAGGCTTAGACCAGACATTGATGATTATTGGAGATATTAGCATTCCAAAGTTCGCAGAAATGATTTTCAGAAAAGGACCCGCATGTGCTGTAACCCAGACTACGTCTATTCTCGATGATATTCCTATAGTAGAAAATATGCTTGCAGATATTGATGCCCTAGAAAGAGAAAAATTAAGATGGATGTTTATAAGCAATAAGAAGAATGAAAGAATGTTGACGAATAATACTGGTGATGATAAAATGGTTCAAAGATGCATAAAGTCTACGTTAGCATGGATGAGTGAAAATAACCTAATGATAACAAGAGAGGACAAGACAAAGAAATTAGTGCTGATGGACAGAAATGTCTATGACACCTATATTAAAGATTATCTAAATAAGACACAACTAGAAATCCTCCAAGAAGACCAGACTTTAAAGTTAGCTGCTAAAGTAGAGAGGTTAGTGAATAAGAAACTATTTCCAGCTATTTGGAAGCATGAAAAAGTAATGGTGCCAGCTTCTTCCAGGTTATTTGCATATGTTAAAACTCATAAAGACCCTATAGGGATAAGGCTTATTGTAGAGAAAAGAACAGCGCCAACGTATCACTTAGAGAAAGTACTAGCAGATTGGTGTTTAAAAAAATTAGGAAAATCGAATTATTCCACTACTGTGACCACAGAAGTATTAGAGAAATTAAAAAACTTTGATTGGTGTAGACAGGGATTTTTTACGACATACGATTATGAGAACCTTTATCCATTGTTAAAGCTTGAGCCCAAATGCTTAGCTTTATATAAGTTTATGCTGGAAATTTAACAGCCTCAGCAGGCACATCTGCACTGTTAAGGGAAGATGTGCACCTTGTATGTTATAGTTCTTATTTTGTGTTCAGTGGCAAATATTATAGATAAAAAAACGGGTGCACCCATAGGGAGCCCTATTGCCAGAGCCTTAGCAGAAATAGTACTTAGGAATATTGAATTAGAAAAGTTATCTACCTTCGAACCTGATTTAAGATTCTATGTGCATTTTGTGGACAATGTATTGACGATTTGGGAAAGCACGATGAGAACGAGAGAATTTGCAGAAGCATTTTCCGTGGAAGCATATGGGCTACGTTTAAGAATTGAACAAATAGAGGAGAGAATGATTAATTATCTAGATCTTAAGATAACGAAGGAGGAAGGAAAACTGAAGACAGCAGTATACAGAAAACCATCCTACGAACCTGTCCTAATCCCGAATTGGTCTAGAGATCCAGTCGCATACAAGAAAGCATTGTTCTGCTATTTTTTTAGAAGAGCAATCTTGTATAGCTCGGAAAAAGCTGATTTACAAAAAATAGTAGAATATACCATAAAAAAGGGGAAAATCACGGGTATACAAGACCGTTCATAAAAAGCATATACAGAGTTGTGAAGAAGAGCATCAGAGATTCAACCAATAATAATAGGCCTGGACCGTACGCTAATGACGAAGAGGATCCATCTATAGACTACCTCCCAGTTCCATATAGAATGAGCAATTACCAGACCATTAAGAAGATAGCGAAATCTAAGAAGAAAAAGATTGCAAGCGTGAGAGCCCCTACTATCTTTGATATCTTGAGAATTGAAAAAGACCTTTGTAATGTAATGGAGAAAGCTGGAGTATATAAATTCTGGTTGAGGACCGCTCTACGAGGCAACAAATGTCCTACATAGGAGTCACAACTAGAACGCTAAAACAAAGGGTCCATGAGCACAAGAAGGATATAGCTAAGGGTAATATGTCCACGGCACTTGCGAACGGAGCATATAGTAACGATTTAAAAATTGATTGGGAAGAATCTAGTATAATTAGGACCTTTAGGAAAAAAGAAACATGCATATATTGCAGAAGCCTTGGAAATAGAACTTGGGCATAAGAAGGAAAAGCTATTAAATGAAAAACAAGTGAACTACTGGTAGCATGGCAATATGCAGTACAAGATATGAAAAATCTATAGTGGTACTATTACTAATGTATACATCGGTAACATGTTAATACAGGAGATATAATTATGTATTTTAAAAAAAAGCTAAAGGAAGTAGACAATAGTGTAACCATGGAAACAACTTTAAATAAAAGACGTATTTAAGTTTGAACTTTAGAACATTGGATTTTCGAATGTTGGCTGTTAATGTTCCAGAGCCTGAAGAGGGTATGAAAATACCGAAAACGTTTGCTCACAATTCTATGAGAGTGGGTACTCAACTGTAAATAGTGCTGAATTAAAGTAAATGATTTGAGTTTTATGCAGTTTGTTAAGTTATATAGCTTAGAATTTTATAATGCAGTGAGTTCAAAGTATCATTTCAATTCTGCAGCATTTATATCATTCCCAACTAATCTTTAGAATTAATGAAGCAGATTATTTTCCTAAATATATTTTATGTTTTTAATATCACTTCTCAATCAGTAATGAATATTAAATAGCAGAGCAAATTCTGATCCTACCAGATACTTCTCACTCCTGTAGAAAAATCAGCTGCATTATACAAATTGCAAGAGCCAGATTCATTATATGAATTTTCTGAAGAGTATGACCTAGATTTGATCCCAAATTCTCTGGATTGAAAATTAAAGATTTCTACTTGCACAATCAACAAATCAAACAGATAATCAACTTAACTGAATATATTTGATAAGAAAAATATGCCTTCTTGTGCACTTATATCTCATAAAGAAAAACAAGTTTTGTAAAAAAAAACTTTCAGATTTGAAAGCAATCAGAATTGTAATACAGAAAGAATAAGAAATCACAACAAGCACTTGAAGCAGGATAAAAAACTAATTTATTATTAGATATACAGGGTGTGCCAGCTAAATCTGGACAAAATAAACAATTTAATTAAACAAAATTTTATTTAACAAAAAGAATAAAATTATCAAAATTATCATTTGCGCATTAATTTGGGATCCCTTTAGATTAAAATTACTCGATGTAATTCCCTTCTGC